>JAXBDA010003118.1:0-37011 GCA_036023075.1 Gaultheria prostrata | reverse complement strand
TCTTTTCAGTTGACTTCCTGGAAGGATGTAATTTCTGTAATATTTTGAATATGTTTTCATAAGGGAATTGGGGACCGACGTAGCTCTTGACCTTGTACAATGGAATTGACAATGTGAGTTAGTTTTTTTGGGAAGTTGTAAGGTGGATTTCTGTAATGTCCTGAAAGGTAAATGTTTGATTATTTATGTTGAAAATCGAGGGCGTGACATCACTCCTTTTGCCATTGTTTATTAATATTTTCTTTCCTCTCTCTCCTCTTATATATATATATTTGATATGTATTAGTTTATATTATTTAATTGGTGTAGAGAGAGTAATATGGAGGATTGTTGGAGTATTGAAAGAGATATGAGAAGGTCAAACACTATTCACCAATCTTTTTAAGGAGGATTTGAGTTCTCATTGTTGGGGATGCTCTAAGGGGGTGTGCCACTAACTTGGAGTTTTTTTGTTTTTTTATGTGAGAGTTCGAAAAACGCGTTGGTTTTTTGTGTTTTTTTATGTAATGTATTGTGAGAGAATGACATGTCTCGAAAAAAGAAGTCTCAAGTGGTGGCTAGCTCATGCAGTAGAGCTCTTGGATGCCCCACGCTGCATCTAGGGATCGAGTCTCATCTCCCTCCCCATGTAATAGATTAGGAATGACGAATGAGAAAAAAAAAAACCAAAAAAGAAGTCAATTTGTACTTAAGTTTTGGGTCAGTGTCAATCTTGTGCATTTCATTTGGTGTAATTAAGTTCGAGTTGGTGGAGAAACATGGACACATCATGGAATTTGAAAAAATAAATCCAAAAGTGCTGCCCTGGTACAAAAAGAAGAAAAGAAAAGAAAAAATTCCAACAGTGCGGCCCTGGTACTAGGGCCAACATTTCACTTTTGGGTCCATATAAGTATTCTGAGAAAGAAAGGAGAATCTGGGCTTGAAGTCAGGACAAGTTTGTGGGCCATCTCCTGCCAGCCCAAGATTATGTATCCTAAGCTGGACCATATCAGGAAAATGAAGTTGTATAATTATTGAGCTCTCCAAAGAACACCAATAAATATCATTATCAGAAAAAGAAAAAGAAGAAGAAGCTAAATAGGGGGGAAAAAAACATTGAACAGCAAGGTCCAAAAAAGTACTACTATAACGTTAGTGCTTACACACACCATTCTGTGATGAAAATATCAAGAAACCAATGTTGAAAAATGATTTGATGAACCATTTATGGATGAAAAATTTACAGAGTTGCGTTAGTTATTTTGAAGAGTTACTGTTGTAGAGAGTTATGTCCGTGCGGTGACCACCTATTCGGATGAATAATTGTGTTACTTCCATTTGTGACTTTTCGTGTAGAGTCACAAACACATGTATACATATGAGGTTTCTCTTTCGTTTTGAAGTAGTTTTGAGTAGGAAAGTTTGAGAGTCTTTCAGGTGCACGTCTTTTGAGTCAAGCCTTTCATATGAGATAGTACAAAATATGTCGTCAGCTCGTCAATTATAGTGCTACTTTGGTGGGAATCAATCATTGTATCCTAGGAGATACACGCCAAATCAAATCGTGAGCACCGTAGTAAGAAAGAATCTATCCCAAGCACATAGCGTGTAACCCCATGCCTTGATCATTTGTCATGCAATTTCCAGGTTCTATCTTTCCTGTGAATTTCAGGTTTTGATTTATTGGTTTTGTGTCGCAGTAACACAAAAAGTATTAAGTATATTATCTAGTAACCAAAGCTTCACTAGTTTGCAACACAAATTGAATCGGTAGAAATGGACAAGCAACATAGAAATGCTCAAGACTTCAATAATTCATCATACTTGGGAAAGAAATCTTTGGCGGCTGCACAGGGGAAGTGAAAAAGTGTTGGCAATGTTGGCAAATTGCAAATGATGTCGGGGAATATGGAAGGTCTCACGAGGCAACCGTTAAGTGCGGCTATTGATAACTCATGAAGACCCCCCATTATGTGATGATGGCAGAGTTATTTTTGGCATTTATTGTGTCGGTTTCAAAGTTGATTTCTGCATTGCAACTCAAAGGTCTCCCTTCGGCTTTACATTGATCAATTCATTGGACTGGGTACCAGAAATTCGAGCTCCCTCAATACTACTCTGAAATTTTGATTTTGTGTGAGAGAGACGCCAAGACATTCATCAGAGGTGTTTCAACATTCATGGTTCGGCCATTTTATCTTAGGAGACAGACGCTGATTCACCTACAACACCCTCCATGGATGGCGAATCTGTTTTAAGGAGATTGGTTCTCATAGGACTTGGTTCGGTTTTTTCTATACGTCATACTTATTTGTATCTCGTTCTTATATTCTGTTCATGTAATTTGTATTTGTATTTATAATATCAATGGAATTGTTCTTTGAAATTCTGTGCTGCTGCAATTTTTCCTACAGGCATAGCTTCAAAAAAAAAAAAGATACCAAATGGTAGTTCTACTATAATCAGTAGACTCAGTATACAAAAGAAAATTTCACAAGTCCTCATACCTGGAAGAGCTTCTGTGTTCTGACGAATTCGGAAAAACATTCAATTTTCCATGAAAGAGGCAATGTAATCAATGGGCGCACAATTGAATAAGGAACATGGAAGATACTAATAGTTAGCCTTTTAGATTGCTGTGGTATGAAAATGGTATGAAAACTAAAAACAAAACATGAAACTATTGAATGCTTTTAGCTTCGGAGTTCATCATAATTTTGCATCAAGTCATTTCGAAGAAGACAATGGATAAATGTAACTATCATATCAACCCATTTAGTATTAAATAGAAACCACTAGCAATGTACCTTATGCGAATCCAAAATGACATCCTATAATCATATGTAAGGACGCTGCTAATAACTGATTTGTCATGAATAATATCGCCTTGCCACATAACTGAGTCTTGACCTCCGGCTTTTGACAGGCGCAGACAAGTTTCCACCTCCATTAGCCATCTTGGATCTCATTCTTTTGTATTCTCTTGACTTAGTTACCGCTTCCAAGATACTTACATCCTCGCGAATCTCATGGCTTGAAAGAGTCGCTAGACTTGGAAGTACGTCTCTCCGAAAATCTTTTAGCCTCCTCCCTCTTTTCAACTTAATTCCAAAATCCTTTTTATTCATGTCATTTACTTCTAATTGTTTCGATGACACACAATAGTCCTCAGCGTTGTTTTCTGTTAGTTTCAGCACAATTGACTCATAAGAATCTATGGAATGTTGCGGCATATCCCTCTCTTCATCATTTGAGCCAGCCTTGGCGATACAACCTTGATTACTAGTTGAACTTTTCATCGACAAATGGATAAGAGATTCAGCTGCAGTTTGGATCAGAATATCTTCTGCTGTTGACTCCTCTTGCTTCTTGTTGCAGCATTGATGTTTGAGTTCACTGCTGTCAGAAGATCTTAAGTCTTGCTCACCTGATTGAGACGACTGAGATTTTTTGTACCAACTCAAAATCGAAATATTTGATCCTTCAAAATCAGTTCCAGATAGCATGGTCTTTGTGCCACTTGAACTATCATCAGCTATGCAATCAACAATGCAAGAAGGAGATTTTCCGCAATTTGCATCTTCAACTCTACTTCCATGTGTACACGGGTTATGAAGCACTGTATATTCTTCATGCATCTCAGTTACTTCTTCAGTGATTACAACATCTGTGTAATTTCTCTTTGGAGATTTCGACAGCAAGTCTATATTTCTACCCTCATTATTTATACTGTCACAGTTAAGGTATTCACAAATTTCTGATGTTGATCTGGACTTGGACTTGAGATCTACACAGCAAGCTTCAGTTTGACTGATTCCTTTAAACGTCCACAAACTTGAATGAATGTTCCCGCTATCAGGAACCATCAAGATGGGATTTGCAGCAGCATCTTGCTGAAGAATAGTGGAAGACTCATCGGGGCAGTTATTTGGTTTTCTCCAATTATTTGCAGCAGGACAAGTGTCCTCACACAACTTGCCCATTGATCCCTCAAAAGCACCTGATGAGCCATCCATGGAAAGACATGCAGATGCGACCACCGAATTATCCGAGGATTCATCAACCTGAACTATGTTAAGGTCCAATTTGAATGCTTTAGAACAAGTTAACGGTTTCCCTATATCGTTGTGTGCAATATCACCATGTTGTTCTTCAAATCCTGCTCAGAAGAACAAAACAAAAACATAACTGGATCAGTAACCAAGTAGATTCTTTATGGTGGAAGTATTTAGGATATTACAGACCTTGATTGAAGGAGTCTTGTCCCTCACAGCTTTCACTACTATCCACAGGAGAGTAACTCAATACAGGCCCAGAAGACAAATCTTTCTTCAAGCTGGTTTTTCTGGAGACATGGTTTGACTCAACAACTCGTAAGTAACACTGGTCAGTTATCGAAGCAGCACAGCTGGGAGTTGATTTATATTGGGAATCATTATCTGATACCATATTGCCTGATTCCTCCAAGCCGATAACAGGATGGGAGGTGGAATGAGTAATTTTGTCATACCAAGTACTGTTGTTGCCGCCCTCTTTTCTAGTGTCCCCTCCAAAGCTCAGGGTAAGTTTCACCTCCTCCGGAAAAGACACATTATCATTGTAAAACTGATGGTTTACTTCTTTGATTTTTCTCAAATCCCAACCATCTCTTTTCTGTAGAAGGTCCTTGCCAACGTGATTGACAAGCTGATGACCAGGAAGTTGAACAACAAAAGGCCTTTGTTGAAGTCTAGAGTAGTCACTGTTGTACTCTCTAAGAAAATCATTGTGCACAGATGGTGCTGATTCCAACTGAAATACATGTTAACCACTAACATCAGTAACTACAAATTGTTGACGGGTTGTAAATCAACATTACACATTGTAGTGAACTAATAATGTATCCAACTACTGAACTACACCATGCTATAACGTGAGTTGCACGACATTAATGTGAGTCAAATCCGAGAAAGAGAAAACTGCTCATATCCTTTTAGATACCAAGTCACATTTAGTCACTAGATCATATTTTGTCCTACTGTCCACTAGATATGGCCAAAGGCAAACTTTTAACCCTTATCTATAAGCCATACCATGAAGCAAAAAGAAATATAGTCCCAAAACAGCAGGATGCATTCCACATGGCAACCACACTTAAATTATCAAAAGGACATTCACACACTAAAGAAAATACGTAGGAAAAAAACAGTAAAAAAGATTCTATTTCTTTTTTGGTTTTTTTAATGGATGAAAAATCAAAAGATTCCACTGAACTCATTGGCAGATCATTTACCATGGGACTACGGTAAAATGATTTATCTTCTACCAGAGGTGAATATCGAATTGGGTTAATGGATGGACCAAAGGTTGATTGCGCGCTCATTTCCCACAAATGGTATCCATTGAGCTCTTTCCAGACGGAGTGCTTCATCAATGATTTTTGCATCCTATGAAGACGGTGGAGTTCTTGGACCTGAATGCAAATCAGTGGCAAGTAAATGAATAGGGTAAAAAGAGCCCAGATTCATGCTTTACTCATGAATAGCCTACCTTATATCATTCAGTAGAAGCCATATTTTGGAAATGATGACTAAGAAAAGCAAGACGGTAAGTGTTCTGATTTTAGGCCATTGACATCAGAGATAACCCAACAAAGAGCCAAAGGCTTTGTTACAATTTGAAGGAGGACCATTTAGAGTGAAAATCAAGAAGATAAAACATTGCCATCTAGTGACAAAAAAATGGGGCCCTCTAGTTGAATGAAACTGCAATTTTATGGGTAAATCGTCCACAAACCTGCTCTCTGAATATAAACTCCTGGCTGAGCATTGTCTGCTTTAAAACCTCTTTTAGAGATCCGGCATACCCCTGCATCAAATATGAATTCAAGTCTTCTGGTATCGACATTTTGGTCCCCGTGAAAATTGAGACCTTTATCACGACAAAATACTAATCCTGCATCCGTAGGAGTAACGGGACCTTTAACAATGTGCTGTAGGCCCCATCCCTGCATAACGTTCTCAGAGAATGCTAGTCATGAGGAATAACATGCCAATAAACTTGAGGTACTATTGGATCTGATGTATTAGATATTCTTCGAAAAATTGTAAACGACTTTCCATCACATGAAGAAATTCAGAAACAAGAAAGGGCGTGTATGTCAAGACTGAATATTCAGCCGGCAGACAAGAGATAAGAAAATGTTCCTATTTCTTGTTATTAGTATTAGCAGCCTTTGTTGGCACAATCAAACACTACAAGAAGACCGAATCAAATCATGACTCACCGAGAGTACCGACAGTGACATTTGAACTTATGCGCAAAAAAGATGATCTTGTGTTTGAAACAAGAGGATCCAAATTTATTTTTATAGCACTAACTTCTCAAATTTATTCTCAATTGAATTTATAACAGTACCTGCAAACGTATGTTCAAAAAGTTCAACCAAATTTTTATCAACTAAATTGTCTAGCTATTCATACGTAAAGTAGCGTGTCTAACATAAACATCCACTACTTCGAATACTACGAGACGAACCCGAAAACCAAAGTTAAGCACATGAAAACCCTTTCTCAGATCTGTTACCGATAAATAAAGAAAGGGTAGAGAATAAATTAGAAGACTAAAACCAAGCCCCAGTAAAAATGGTTTTCTTATCAATCTTACCAGATGATCATTCTTGAATTTAGAGGTCCGAATTCCAATACTCGCCGTATTTATGATCAATATGCATATAATCAAGAATCAAGACTTGGACTTCGAGGCCTTAAAAAGAAAAATCTTACTGTTTGATACTATAGTTTTTGTTTTCTGTTTTCACATCTACGTAACTCTAATCAACAATTTGGGTTTGGTGGGGGTGTTCCACTAACTCAAAAAAACAGCGTTTTCAAGTTAGTTCATTCTCTCACAATATATCTCATAAAAAGCCGTAAAAGTCAAAAAGCCAAAAAATAATGGAACACCCCTGAATCATGAATCATGGTTGAAAGGCGGCTTTGAATTGTCCTAAATTATCTGTGAATTTTGCTTCACATTTTTAGTCTAACTTCCCCCATCCTAAAAACTCTGCAAATTTAGAAACAGAAGATCAATGGCAATGAAAGGAAACACCGTTCATCACCAATCCAATACTAGAATCCCATGACTATAAATGGGTTCAACGTTTGACTAAAACAATACCTCAAACAGGAACAAAAGAATGTACAAACAACAGAGATTGTATATGGACCCAGTCATGTGATATGCACCTCAATTTCAGGACACTCTTGCCCTACGATCTCTGTAAATAAAAAATTGTACCTTTTACTTTTCCGTTGTTTGGCTGGCGAGAAAGCTGAGGAAAAGAAAAGATCAAAAAATTTGGACTATCTTTTCGGGTTTTTTTAGAAAGCAAAAAAAAAAAAAAAACGTAAAAACAGAACAAAATTTTACAAATTTACGTTTGTTTCTAGTTTTTTTTTTTTTTTTGATCGAGCGTTTCTTTCTAGTTTCTTCCACACATTTTCCCGATTGCCAAACAGTGGTCTTAACCATTTGTGGGGCTCATTACCCAGATAATTTATACCGATAAACAGCGAAATCCGATGATAAAAATTTAAAAAAAAAACGATGAAAAAAAGAGAGAAGAAATGTGGATATCCAGAGACATATACAACATGCAAGTCAAGTATATAATATAATATAATATAAATACACAGAGAGAGAGAGAGAGAGAGAGAGAGAGAGAGAGAAGAAGAAGCATTAACCCATGAAGAAAAAGCTGTTGTTTGGGCAGGGCTAGCACTTTTACAATGAAGTGAAGATGGGAAACTGAGGAGCGATTTTCATTTTTCATCCAAGTGGGTCATTATTGGCTGATCCGAGAGAATCGTCGTAAATGCTTCCAACCTCCAAGATTGTATGTACGTATATGTATAACATGTATGTATCAGAGAGAGAGAGAGAGAGAGAGAGAGAATCGGATTTCAGGGTTGGGTGCGACGGGCGACTGTGAGGAAAGATATAAATAATGCTCTTCTGTTGTTGGAAGGAACATTGCTAATGTGCGCAGTGGGCTGAGTAAAAGCGCCTGTGATTTGGATTGTGATGTGGACTGCGGAGAGTTGTTTTTCTAATGGAAAATGTTAAGCTCATTTCAGACTCCACTATCCTTCGGTTTATAATACTCCGTATGTTTTACAGTTTTAAAAACTTTATTTAAAAAAATTTATTGAGAACTATCAAACTAGATTCATATTAAATATATATAACATTACACATTTGAACATATAAAGAATTTTGAGGTGCCATAAATAGTGCAAGTGGACAAAAAATTTGAGATGGAGAGAATATTGTATTTCCTCGTGAGCACCACGACATGATGTTTTGGTGCCTTCTCCTTTTTACATTTGCATGAATTACACCATCAATATGTAGCTCCCACTCAAGCAGGGACGGAGCCATAACATGATGGCAATATGGTCAATTACATAAAACATAATAGTAGGGAAAAAATTTACATCGAAATGCAAAATGAAAAGGAGTGAAGTAGATATCTATTAATAAGCAAGTGGTGTCTAACTCATGCGGTAGTGCTCTTAGATGCTCTACACTGCATCGCGAGATCGAGTCTCACTCCCCCTCCCCTACGTAATAGATTAAGAATGACGAATGACAAAAAAAAAGATATCTATTAATAACATATAATTTCATTTATAATTGATACCCAAATGTTACACTGAAATTCCAAACAAAAAGTAGCTAAGTAGATATACCTTCATAACCTATAATCGCCTTCACAATTGACTACAAAAAGTTACACTTAAATGCCAAATAGAAAATAGCTAGTAGCCATGTTTACCTGATAATGGTGGTGGGTAAGCTAGATTTGTGCAATTGTGCGGAGGCTAAGTAGTTAGACTAGAGGGGGGGAGAGAGAGGATTTCATTCCGGCCTTCGAAAAAAAACAAACCCAAATTTGATTGGTTCTCTATTTCGTGGAGAGAGAGAGAGAGAGAGAGAGAGAGAGAGAGAGAGAGTGTGTGTGTGTGTGTGTGTCAAGCAGAGAAAGGAAAATTTTGGTGTGATAAGGGCAAGTAGTTATAATATTTTCCAAACTCTAGGGCAAATTATATACATGAGGCATATATGCAAAATTCTAAAAAATATTACACCTACCTTATGAAAAAAATATCATCTCAGTGGGGTTAAGTGACCCCACCCAACCCTGCTGACTCAGGAGCACTCATTAATCACTCGTTTGCAGGAGGTCATATGGTTCATCATATGTAATATCGATCTTCATTTGACGCAAAATATATTTTTACAATTGTTTTATTTAAAGAAATATCTGCTTCTTTTTGAGAGATCCGTGTATCAATTATTTTTGCACAAAATAAATTTAATTGGAGCTCAATAAATTATTTATTTTTCTAGAATAATATACGATCATAGTTCAACTGTCAATAATTGTCCCCTTTTCAAAGATCCATGTGTCAATTATTTATGCAAAAAAATAAGTTTAATTGGACATCAATAAATTATTTATTTTTCTAGAATAATATACGACCATTCTTCCACTGTCGATTGTTCTGAAACATACATTTGTTAGGGCCAGCGGATCGCTCAATCCAGCCAATCCGCTCAAACCAAAGTCCGTGAACTCACCCGAGGTATGTTACGGATGGATGCGGATCCTAATATTTTTATTTTGGCGGATGCGGTTCGGTTTGGTTCGGGTTCGGTCTGCCCTCGATCCGCCCAAATCCTTCTTTGATCCGTCAAATCCACCCGATCTTGCTCAATCCGCAACCGAACCGAACCGACCCATCCGTATATCACTCACGGACGGGTTGCGGATGCACAAAACGACAATCCACCACAAGCGGATCGGATGGAGAACCAAACCAATCTATGGACAGCCCTAAGTCATTTGTAGTTCAAATGTTGTTTACCACTATTCGTGTAGATTAATTTTGTCATATGGACACACATGTAAGAGCAACCCCAACAGCTTGGGTATATCAAAACTTAAGGTAAATCAGAGAGCCAATTCACAAAAATGATGATCCAGCAGCTTAGGTATTCGATTGGGTATTTAACCTCTGGCCACTGTTCATCTCTAAATACCCCTAACAACTGTTCACTGGGAATCATATATTATATTATTTTTCTTCCACCTCTCTCTCTCTCTTCCATCACTTGGTTGATTAGACTTGAGTAATTTTTTCTTCAATCCTCCCTTCCTCCTCACTAATCAGCATTTTCTCCCCTGACTTTCTTCTCTTTTCCGGCAAATGATGTATACATGTGGTGGTCCGTAGGGAAACGATGGATTTTGATGGAGGAGGAGGCGACGGCGGCTATGGAGTTCCGGCGTGTTGGACTTCCGATCGGCGGCGACAGCTATGGAGTTTTGGAGTGTCGGCAACTATATATATATGCATACACAACTGATATATATTTATAGTTTATACATACATGTATATATTGTAATTTTAAAAAAAGAGAAAACTAAGATTTTAATAGATGAGAGGTAAAATAGATAATGTTGTTGGAGTGTTGAAAGAAATTGGTAGCTAAAGTGCACTGTTCACCAGGTTTTTTGGCTCAATTTTTCCCCAATTTGATGCACTTGCTCTAATACTTGCAAAATAGGTATCGAATGGTCATGTGAGACCAGAGTAGATTCTATTTTGCCTCACATGATGAATTATGTCATACGAAAGGGAAGATAATTTGTTCGGAAGACAAATGACCTACTCTATGATTTTTATAAGATGACGAATACCAAGTTATCAAGATACTGTCACTAGTCAGTAGAAGATCATTGTTCGGAAGATAAAATAATAATGGCCCGGACCAAGTCATTATTTTTATGATAACAATAGAGATCGAATATGTAATGAGAATAATCCAACTAGGCTGAGCTTGCTCTCATGGTGGACTTCTACTCCATTGGTCGGTTCAATGGGCCCTATTTTTGTTTGGGGTGAATATAGTTATTCTATTGTGGATTGCCAACTTATGAATTTCCAATCTTAAAAAAAATAAAAATCTAGGAATACACACAATCAAAATAGTTTGATATTATTAGCGCTAAATCAATCATACGCACACAATATAGAAATAGGTAAACAGTAAAGAACACGACAGTAAGATTTTGCGTGGTTCCCAAAATTCGGGTACGTCCACGGGAGCCAGAGTGAGTCTGTTATTATGAGGGCGAAAATCCGGGTACGTGTACGGCCCAGATGCTTCGCTTCCCTCACTCTGCTCCCCTCCGCTTCGAATCTGGATTTCATTAGAACTTCTCGGTACTTCTCTATATGAACCACAAGTTCCAACAGATATATATATGGATCCATGATAGGCGCATAAATGTTTACATAATCACCCCTTAATTTATCTTTGCTAAGTCAATTTATAAATCTACTTGGAGTTAAATGCTTTATTTTTGTGTTGTAGGTATTTTTGAAGATTATCATGTTAATGGAATTATTTCGGTCGTTGGATTGAATGTATGCAACAATGCATTGGAAGCATCAGATTATTTTTCCATGGACCCACCATTGCTCTGCACGAAAATTGAATCAAGTTTATTCCGAGTAATGGACCAGCACGTGGTTATCAAATTTGTGTGGGACCTAAGTTCAATGGGTTGCCATACAATTAGATTACTAATAATTTAGAGTTTTGGAATTGGAAATTAACGAGGGCTGCTACCCGATGCCTATATATACAACGCACATAACAGACTACGGGGTATCACAGAACAGAGCCGCAAGCAGCAACTTTCAGAACAGAAGCAGTGGCGTGATGTTTCCCACTCTGATGCTCGGCTAAACATCCATCTAGGGGGAAGATAAAGCTCTGATCAAGTAATTTTGTTTATGTATAAGATTTAGGTTTATTTATTCGAATCAGTTGTTTAACTAAGAACTCTTTTCATTATGATCAGATGAATTGAATTTAATGTTTTCAATTAATTGTGTATCTGTGTGTGAGATCTCAAATACCGAGTTAATCAACCGTTTTCTTTGTTTGTGCTTGGGTAACTGAGATGAGTTATGCTCGTAAGACGGATCGTGCCACTGGACAGCCCGTGAAAGAGACGGCTTGTGCCAGCGAGACGATCCGTGCTATGGGATAGTCCATGCCTGTTAACAACTCAATTATCTTCTTGACGATTGTGATTCGAATAAAATAACCCTAACCTATACATAGCCTAGTTACGTGGTCGGGGTGGATTTGAAACCCTAGATCCTCTCTCCATTAATTTTAATCCATTTTATTACTACTTGTTTTAATTCAGTAATTCACAACACCAATCAATCAATTTCTTTTTCAAATTAAATTAGAAATTAATCGAAACTAGCGTAATTTAGCCAATTTGTCCCTGCGGATCGACCTCGGACTTAACCGCTATTCTCTGGAATAAGGGTTAATTCCTTGTTTTTATAAATTAAATTTTGATGTGAAAAATGACCTACCAAATTTTGGCGCCGTTGCCGGGGACAATTTGCACGGTTACTTAATTTCGATTAGTTTTTATTTTAGTTCATAGTTTAGGACTCTTTAATTTTTGTTTGTTAGTGATACGCAGGTACAGGTTGCGAGGTGTTTAAGTAAGCAGGTTCTAGCAGTGAATAGCGTTACCGTGATATAAAAGCGATATCGTTACTCACTGTAAGTCTGTTTTTCCTGTCAGTCTACTTGAATCTGCGTATGTTTGGTCGTCAGTCTCTGCTTCCCAAAACCACTCAATCTGGAAATCGGAAAGATATGTAGGGTTAAGAGTGAGACTGATTTAAATTCAATGGCAGACCGAGAAGTTCCAAACCAGGCCGAGGCAGTCGTTCCGTTGAACACACACTTTTTGCCTTCGGCCTATACCACACCATCTTGCATTGTCTTGCCAGCATTCATGGCCACCCACTATGAGATTAAACCGAGTATGTTGAATGCATTGCCCAATTTCCACGGGCGCCCTAACGAGGACCCGTACCAGCATATTGATGAGTTCGTAACCATAAGCTCCACACTCCAAATTTCCAATTTCCCAGCAGAGGTGCTTAACTTAATTTTGTTTCAATTTTCATTAAAGGAGAACGCTAAGCATTGACTTAACACCTTGCCCCCGGACTCAATTACTGCATGGGGGCAACTGTCCGACGGCAACTGTCCGACGCATTCCTTAAAATATATTTCTCCATAGGCAAAACGACTCAGTATCGGAAACTGATTACTTCATTTCGACAAGCTGACGATGAGCCTTTTCATGAGGCTTGGGAGAGATATGGTAATCTCATTAGGAAGTGTTCGCATCACATAATTGAAAGGTGGCAATTAGTGCAAAGTTTTTATGATGGGTTGAATCCCCATTATCGAATGATAGTTGACGCCTCGTGTAGAGGCTCATTAATGAGCAAGGATGAGAATTCGGCATGGGAGCTTTTTGAGATAATGAGTGAAACTTCCCAACACCATGCCACTTACCAGTACAGTGATAGGGCAACCATCACTAGTAGTTCTTATGAGGTTAGCCCCTCTAACGACCTCGTGCTTAAGGTTGACTCTCTCGCCGAAAAGCTTGACCAATTTCTAAGGTTGAGCTCAACTCATGCCCCGCCTCCTACCTTCCAGGAGGCGTGTGCTCTGTGCGCAAGTCCAGCCCATTACGTCACCGAGTGTCCAGCGAGAGATCAATTTCCAGGTTTTGCGGAAGAGCAAGTTCACGCTGCTCCGGGGTATTTTAATATGCCAAGTTTTCCCAAACCGGGTGATCCATCTTCCAATACTTATCACCCGGGATATAGGAAGCATCCTAACTTGTCGTGGCGATAGCCACATGACAACACCCAAGCCCCACAGTCTAGGCCATGGTCCACACCGTATAATCCTGCGGCCTACCGCTACGCGGCCTACCAACAGCCACCTCCTCAGCAAACACATGCCTAATCCTCGAGGGACCTTTCTTTTGAAGATAAGGTTCTAAAGGCAATTGAGATGATGACTGCGACACAACATCAGGTCAATTCTCATACCTAATCCATCTCACGGATAGAGGCTCAATTGGGCCAATTGGCCAACACAGTGAACCGTATGGAAGAAGGTAGGCTGCCTAGTCTGCTGGTTCGTAACCCGAGAGGTCAAAACCAATGTGAGGGTAATCAAGGGACTGATAACTTCCAACAAACGAACGTTCTCATGTCCTTTCATAACAAGAAAGAGGTCGAGACCCGACCAGAGAAGCCAAAACGTAAGGAGCACCAAGCTCTCTCCTCCCCATCTGATTTCGGGGAGGAAAGTTCGCATAGCAAGGAGGCCACCCTTCCAGTCACTACTTCACCACACACTGCCACAACCACAGGCTTTAAGGCAGCACCCTATGTGCCTAGAGCCCCTTTTCTCGCTGCTTTAAATGGGTCATCTCCCTTCTCCAAAAAGGGATCATCTATGGAGGACACTCTAGAAGTATTCAAACGCGTGGATATCAATATTCCCCTCCTGAATGCCACCAAACAAATCCCTAATTATGCCAAGTTCCTCAAGGACCTCTGCACTCAAAAGCAGAAATCTCGGACAAATGTGTCCAAAAAGGTCCTTCTCACCAAGCAAGTGAGCTCTGTTTTCCAGTCTGTCACTCCTCCTAAGTTGCAAGATCCCGGCACTCCTACCATTTCCATAGTCATAGGAAATCATGGCATTGAGAGAAAACTTTTAAACTTGGGGGCTAGTGTCAATTTAATCCCTTACTCGGTGTATGAGCAATTGGGACTTGGGGAGTTGAAACCCACCACGGTTACTTTGTAATTAGCTGACCGATCCATTAAGGTTCCGCGTGGGGTAGTTGAGGACGTTCTTGTCAAGGTCAATGATTTTTATTTTCCCGCAGATTTTATAGTCCTTGACACGGAACCGGTGCAAACCCTCCGAAAGCAAACTCCCGTCATACTTGGCCGTCCGTTCTTAGCGACAGTCAATGCTAACATTCATGTGAGGAGTGGAGAGATAGAGGTGACTTTTGGGAATATGACACTTAAGCTCAATGTTTACAATCCCACAAAGCACCTGAACTTGGAGGAAGACTGTTTTGCAGTTAGTGTCAGTGGGGAACAAGTAGAGGAGGAGTCAAGTGTACATGAAGAGGTGAGTAACTTCCATAAGATTGCTAGTCTGGATAATACTTCTTTCATTAATTTCAGCGGTGAAGATTCTTTAGAGACTTACTTAGCTCATTGTAATAATGATTTCGTACTTGATAGGTGTAATGAGCAAGTTGGACAATTGGTGGATTCTGTTTCTCGGTCAACCATTGAGGAGTGGATATTTAATGGAGAGCCCATTCAGCCTTCTTTATTATCTCCACTCCCGATTGTCTCCAAGGCATCTTACTGTGAGTTGAAACTTTTATCACCCGATCCTCCGAGTGAATTTTTGGGGCCAGTCAAAATTATGCAACCTGTCCTTACTACACATAGTGATCAATCTGAAAAGGATAGGTTAATTGACGACACTGGACAATACATCCCAAAACTGGCATGCAATTTTGTCATTGGGATAGAGTCCTCAGGTCCAACTCGTAGAATTTTGTTAGAGGGGCTTCTCTACGTGCAAACCTTTCCTTGGTATGGTTGTTTTACTCGTTCGGTGACTAGAGGAACAATTTTGACTCAATTATGTGACATATTGTCTTTCATTAATATGGAAAAGTCAAATCATATCTTTTGGGATGATCCATCTCTTGTGAATTTTAAACGGAGGATTAAATCTATTCTTTTAGTGATAAGTGTGTGGTGAATTGCGACAAGTCTAGGAGACTAGAAATCCTTGGAGTTTGCGACAATCCCAGTGTTAGCCGTGCTCGAACTGCTATCAATGGTTCGGTATAGTCACCTAATTTCTAGCCTTAAATTTGTGTATCTGGGTTTCTAACAATCTTATTGTCGTGTCTCCGATAGTCATAAAAAATGATTGGCTCTGATTGATTTGAGGAAAAATCTTGAGTGATTTAACCTGTTGAGTCATGACTTACCCGAGATTGTTATGATGACCTTCTCTACACGAATTTAAGTGAGAAATTGGGGACAAAAGTCGTACCCGTGCCTTTCGCGTGAAGAAAGTGGTGGATTTCAATGTTTTATAGAGTCTTTAGTATCATAAGATTCCTAGTAGAATTTATGAGGAGGTGAGTAACTTCCATAAGATTGCTAGTAGAATTTCTTTTCTTTTAAATTCTTGATCAAAATTTCATAAAAATGGTACCAATAAAAAGATATTAAAAATACCTTTAAAATGAGACCAATATCCAATATATTCGGAAACAAAAAAATTGTAGCATAAAATTTAAATTTTTCTGGAGGGAAAGCTTTGAAGGGAAAAATGAAGAATTTGGTTGGAGTTGGAGTAAATAGTGGCATTCTTCAAAGTCACATTTTTAATAAAAAAATATTATTTTGGTTCTTCAAATTGAAGAATATGGTTGGAGATGCTCTTATAAAAACAGAGATTTAACAATTTAGCTAGCTGTTAAATTGTTTTGTTTTCAAGTCCTTATACAAACAGAGATTTAACAATTTAACTAGCTGTTAAATTGTTTGTTATAATCACAATTTCACCGTTGCATATATTTTCAGTAATTTTCAAATGCTATTCCCTCCGTCTTCAATCTTTGATGCCAAATATTACTTTTGTTGTTTTAAAGTTTTTGTCCCAATTCAAAACTAAGAGGGCATTGGGCAATGAAATTTCATTTTTACCCTTTCTTTTTAGATTATTGAAGGGTAAAAGAAGGAAAGAAAAAGTATGACAAACATAAACACAATAAAAAAATTGAGATTTAGTGACAACGTGTTACTAAAGTGAGTTGCTAAAACATAATTAGTGATAATTTTGTTTTAAATTGTCACTAATTATAAGATTAGTGACAATTCACTAAAAAGTTGTCACTGAATTATTTAGCAACACAACTTTAGTGACAACTAAAAATCAATATTTTTTGTAGTGATAATTATGTTTCCCTAATTAATTAAAATCTCTAAAAGAGACCAATAAATTAGAACAGATGAAATATAATGCTAGTAGGAGGGTAGACTGATAATGTGACCCTCAATCTACCTTTCTAATTTCTACCATTAACATTATAGCATTTAAAAAATTATTGAAAACATATGCATTATGCAACGATGAAATTGTGATTGATAGGGTCTTCTAGTACCGGTCCACTAGGTTGATAATAAAATTAAAAAAAATAACAAAAGAAAAACACATATTTTTCAGTGCATCTTTTTTTTCTATATATTTTTGTACATTTTTATATATTTTATATATATTTTAAACATTAACCACGGACAACTGAAGTGATTTTAGAAATTTCTTGACTCGATGTCGATCCACTCATCCATACATCTTTCATGAATTGTACATCGTTCATGAATTGTCACGAACCCAAACCGCAATATGCTTAATATGAATCTGACAACGACGGGACACTCTCAATTTTGTCTATCAAAACGGCTGCCAAATCCAATCCAACGATTCAAACAACATCATGACCAATCCAACGATTCCCAAAACCAACCTCAATTTCTCCCCAATTCCTCCATTGACCCACCAGAACGTCGCCGTCATAGGCGCCGGCGCCGCCGGCCTAGTTGCTGCCCGTGAGCTCCGGCGAGAGGGCCACAAGGTGGTTGTCTTCGAGCGAGCAAAAAAGGTCGGAGGCACGTGGGTCTACAACCCGTCCACAGAATCCGACCCGCTCGGGCTCGACCCAACCCGGGTTGTGATCCACAGCAGCCTCTACGCTTCTCTCCGGACCAACTTGCCCCGAGAGGTAATGGGTTTTCGGGATTACCCGTTTGTGGCCAAGCACGGGGCCCAGAGGGACCCGAGGAGGTTCCCGGGTCACGTGGAGGTGTTGGAGTATTTGAATGATTTTGAGAATGAGTTTGGACTCGGTGAGTTGGTAAGGTTGGGTGCGGAGGTGAGGCGTGTGAGGTTGGAGGGAGGGAAGTGGAAGATACGGTCGAGAATGAGTGTGGGGGAAGAGTTGGATGAAGTGTATGATGCTGTGGTTGTGTGTAATGGGCATTACACGGAGCCCCGAATCGCTGAAATTCCGGGTAATTCTTTGATTATTCATGAATAGGACCCGACTTTTCTGCGATTGGACTGCAGAGGCACCTCAGTTGCCATCTCGACAATTAATGGTTGAGATTATAAAATAATCTTCCGGAAAGAAACTATTCTCTCTAGAGGAAATTTTCAATACAATCTAAGCATCAAAAACACATTAGGACGGCTAAAATCACAGAGACTGCTCTCTGCAATCCAATCACAGGCTGCAAGAGAAGCCTTATTCTACTCATTATATGTATCGCATTTTGTGGAAATGTAGTTTGATTTTTGATTCGGAATTTGGTTACTACTTACTTGGGTTTAAGGTTGCCTAGTTAAAAATTGATGATGTTTGGTTTATGGGTTTCTACTGATTTTATAAAATGCCAAGCTAATACCAATATACCACTATACCAGTAGTTTTTGAAGGAGGACAATGTTGTTGGTCGGAAGCTATAATTCTTGGCTTGAATCCTTGATTGTCACTTGATGCTATGAAAATTAAGTTTGTTTTTTGCAAGTGAAGTACGTTTCTCGTGAATTTGTTTGTCACTTTTGTTTTTTGGCGGTTCAAATGTTCAACACTTTAAAGGGAAATCTGTACTTCAAACATTCGTATAACCCTTCTGGGCATGTTGCAAAGTTGTACTTTGATTTGAGATTCAGATTGGTTAAATGAGTTTAATAATATTTAGGAAACAATAATGTTTTCGGTACTGGGGTTGTACCAGTTTTATCGAGTTCTAGGAGCAAAATGATCTTGTTTTGTGTTTGAAGCAAAGGTTTTAAATGACAGGATCAGAACACGTGACGGTAGAGGTTGCGGGGTAGGGAGTATCCAACTGTATCGGTTGTAGTGGGAACGATACGTAATGGCAATCGACCATAGCGGTCGTGAACTTTTAAAATTATATTTGAAGTTCCTATTCTTAAGAATATTAACGCTGGTTGGTAATGTTTGTCGTTCTGAACATTCTGTTATCCATTGCAGGTATTGAGACATGGCCAGGACTTCAAATCCATAGCCACAATTACCGCATTCCTGAGCCCTTTCAGGGTCAAGTATGTCTCAAGCTTCACTTTCGTCTTATATTTCAATAGTTCTGCATTGCATGGTTTAGTATAGTGACATATTTGATTATAACAGGTCTGGTTATTTTTGTAATGAATCCAAGAATGTTGCATAAACATCTCAAGGTGGAAAATGGTTTCGTCCACTTAGGCTTGATATTGTCGTGCACAAAGTGGTATAGGGAAGTCCATGAGGGGCCAATTCCACTGTTATTAAAGTTCAAGTGTTTACTAGGCCGCCTCACCATGTATCTTTATATTGTTACGTAGATTTTTTATTCCTGTTTCTTCAGCTTAATGGTTTGAACTTTGGAGGCCAGAGCCGTTACATTCCAATTGTGTGAGCTAAATGAACTATCTAATGTATGCAAGATTGTGATTTGTTGATTTTTTACGATTTGGGGTGAAAAGATAAACAACTTATCAATAAAAATGGGGCTAGTTAAGTGTGAAGACACTTGACGGCTCTTCGGGAATTTGATCCACTTGAGGAAGTGGGGGACATGTTATATGAGGCCTTGCAGCTAATATAGCATTCCGACAATGAGTTGTAATTTGCATGATAAAAGTAAATCTCCTTTCCTTACATGCCAAATTCAAGTTCCAATGTATTTTGCAAATCCGATTCCTACACTAAAGACTAGTTTCTTTGGTATACCCCTACTTAGCTTGATGTGGATAAAAGTAAGTTAGATCAGGTCGTTGGATGCTATCCGTGCTTCTATAGTGCATCAGGAACCTCATCTGAATGTGAAAAAGTGAAATTAAACTCTGATGTGGGCAGACTTTGTCACTATGTAAGTAGACTTGAATTGGCTAAAAGCTGTGGAAACAAATACTATTTTGATGAAGCTAACACGGAACAATTTTTGATGAAGCTAACACGGAACAATTTTTGATGAAGCTAACACGGAATAATTCATATGTGGATAAAGGAGAGCCTCCTGGTCATAAAACATTAAAACCTGTCACTGTTTTCTGTTTGTATTATGTTCTTGCTTTGATATTGAGTGCATAACTGTCCCCTCATGCTACATTCAGGTAGTAATTCTGATTGGGAGTTCTGCAAGTGCTGTTGATATCTGTAGAGACATTGCTGGAGTTGCGAAAGAAGTCCACATAGCTTCTAGATCCGTTGCAGATGGAAATATCGGAAAGTTGCCTGGACACGATAACATGTGGCTTCATTCCATGGTAAAAGCAGTATTCAGTCATTAGAATTTCTGGGGTTTTATAAACATAATGGTATTAACTTAAAGCAAGTCTGTGAAGGGAACTTTTTGACATGGTGGTCGAGACTGGTTAACCCGAAATGCTGATTTTCACCAAAATATTGCAGATAGAAAGTGCCCATGGAGATGGTATTGTGGTATTCCGAGATGGCAGTGCAGCGCGTGCTGATGTTATTCTACAGTGCACAGGGTGTGTCCAACTATTTAGGCCTCACTTTTTTATTTACACTGAAGCATGTTAGGACTGCATTTGGATGGTGGATTTCTGGACCATTTTTTTTTATTTTTTTTATCATCCTGGGGGGAGTTCATTGATGGAAATAACAAGATAAAGGAAAAGAATGCTATATCTTCGGTTTGCCCATCATGTACCTCTCCGTTGATATATCCCACCACAAATGCGTAATCAAAACACCGCCTAGAAGTTCCAACATGGAATCATCAAACTTAAATTAGAAGAAGTTGGTCGGCGATTTATGTAAATGACACGTGTCTTCCTTCTTTTTGTAGGTACAAGTACAATTTTCCTTTTCTTGATACGAATGGCATTGTGACTGTGGATGACAACCGTGTGGGGCCATTGTACAAGCACGTTTTCCCGACACTCTTAGCCCCATTTCTTTCGTTTGTTGGGTTGCCGTGGAAGGTTTCACTCTTCCTTGTGGTGTTGTTTTCATGAGATTTTAAGTCTAGCGTATGTGGATGGTGAACTAATCGCTGGGTTTTTTAATAACAGGTTGTGCCTTTCCCATTGTGTGAACTCCAGAGCAAGTGGATAGCTGGTGTTTTATCTGGTCGTGTATTTCTTCCGTCATCAGATGAGATGATGACTGATGTTGAAGCTTTTTACAGAACCTTGAAGGCATCTGGCATCCCAAAGCACTACACTCACAACATCGGTGATTCTCAGGTATTCCTATCAACTTGAAATCTGAATGTTAATCGATGTTGTGAATGTTGCTACATGGACTCCAATCCAGGCAACATAGGTTAGTTAATATATCTTATTGGCGACTCCGTTGTTCTAGGGTTTCAAAATTGTGGTAGGTTTGTGCGTCCCGAAGTACATAGTCAAAACTGGAAAATCTAATTACTAAAATTCTGTTTCATTGCAATCAGCTGCTTTGAAACTTATGTTTTGCAAAGTAATTAGGTGAATAAAATCCATCACTGTGGATGGGACAATTCTGCTTCATTTCATACATGTATCAAACGTGATACTTTATGCTATACCTAACATACTCTATAGAAGCTGTTTATTTTATAAACAGAAGTATAAAAATAGCTGAATGAACCTGAAAATACTGCGATGAACAAACCTTTAAAATACTGCTTATTCCCCTTATACGCTTCAAATTCTGTTGATAAAATTGTAGCATTTGTTGATCTCTTTCTTTTTTATGGGTTGCAATAAGCCCCTTTTTTGCTGCACTTTTTGGACTTGCACCTAAGCTAGTTTTTTTCATCGGTATTTTTCGTGTTTCCACCGTAGTGTTGTCGGTGTTTTATTGACTTACTACTTTCCCTGCCCCTAAAATACCCTTTTCCCGAATTGAGTTCCCTGCACAGCGATTTAGCTCCTTGTAATGAGTTCACAACATGAAAGTTAAATTTGTTAAAATGGTCTCTTTTCCAGTTTGAATACAATGACTGGCTTGCTTCCGAATGTGGGAGTCCACCATCCGAAGAATGGAGAAAGGAAATGTATTCCGCGGTAAGCGAGAACAGGAAGGTGCGACCGGAATCATACCGCGATGAATGGGATGATGAGGACTTGGCTGCTCAAGCGCACGAAGACTTCAAAGTGCTTTTCAAAAGGAAATAGAAACCTCTGTCAGCCTCAATAACCAAAGCTCTAATCCTCATACAGCACTAGTTGTTGTAGGGAGACATGTTTTTTCTCCATCCATTTCATGTTTGTTTGTTTATTGTGTGCTCTTAGGAATATTGTAAATTGCCATTTCATAAAATGCAGTTTGAATAAACGCTAGGTTGGGTTTCCCATTTGATTTTATGGGAATCTCATAAAATCAAATGAGTGATTTTACCAAATGAGTAAGCCACTTGCTAAAATCAACTCATTTTTGTTGCTAAAATGAGTTGATTTTAGCTAGTGGCTTACTCATTTGCTAAAATCACCCATTTGATTTTATGAGATTCCCATAACAAAAATGAGTTGATTTTAGCAAGTGGCTTACTCATTTGCTAAAATCACCCATTTGATTTTATGAGATTCCCATAAAATCAAATGGAAAACTCAAATCGATGTTCAAAAATAAATAAATACACTCTAAATCGAAAAGTACGATTGCGTATTTGTCAAAACAGGAGTATATCATATCATTAGCCAGAAAATCAATCACAAAAATGGGGGAAAAATAAAGTTGCACCAGCCGGGAATCGAACCCGGGTCTGTACCGTGGCAGGGTACTATTCTACCACTAGACCACTGGTGCTTCTTGAGAAAATTAGACGCATGATTAATAATATGATGCATCTAAGAAATTATTGACATGCCCCACGCTAGATTCTAGCCTCTCATTTACAGTGGGCGAAACTAAGGGGGTGTTTGGGGATGTGAATTTTTCAGGGTGCTTGAGAAAACCCTATAAATATCTGGGCCTTGTTTCTGTTTAATAAAACCAAGTGTTCATTGTACTTATTAACATCATTGTTCCCATATTTCCGGAACTCATTGAATGAAACTTGTGAATAAATGCAGTAAACACTTTTTTTTTTCCCCTTTTGGTTTATCTTTCTTTTGCCAAGATTTAGCAAATTCGTGATTAGAAAAAGTATTAAGTAAAATTTACCCGGTTCCTCGTCACTATCCTTTCGTTAGGGCTGTAAGATCGAGTGGGCTTTGAAATTCGACAGTTAATCCATTGGAAGACCAAATAGAGTAAACTGTGGTGACAAGATGTTCCTTGCGGTGTAATGGATGCCTCACAAGCGCACCTTTCAACCTACAATTCCCCAACAAGTAGGAGCTTTCATGGTCACGTTTAAGGAAAGTCGTTACGCCCGTTGTTTCTTTCTGTCTTATTATTATTGAGACCAAAAAACGAAAGTAAAATTTGAGCTAAAGAGATCATGGGTTGAAAACTTTCGCGATAGATCATTACTCCTATGTTACATAGGATTCTGAGATTGTATGAATGTGAAAACTTGGTTGTGAAGAAAATTCAAGCCAGAAAAAAAAAAAATGAATAGAGTAAAATGAGGAAAGAAACAAAAAAAAATAGTAAGTGGGTAGACCTACTAGGTTTTTCCTTTTGCAATTCAACTGTCACTCTCAACAGGTAAGGGGGTGATAAATAAGCATGGTTTCCTTGCATGGTGTAGTAGATAATGGGGTCCCTCAAAATTCCCAAAATCATGATGAGAGTCCCCAGCATCTTTCACATTTAGACCCCAACTTTGACTAAGTTGTTCATTTATAGTCATAGATGACAAAATCATGATACTCCAATACTAATTGTTTTTCCACATTTGCCTCCAAAACCCCACCCTTCTCTTCATTTAATGTTGGACATTGAATTAAACACGCTATTGTCCAAAAAAGATTGGCTAGTGCCACGACAATTGTGGCTTACATGACTTGTATAATAGAAGTAGTACATATATCTTTAAAAAGCACGGGTAATTTGAGTTGTATCAAGTCAACTTTGATGATCGAAATCGTAAAATTAGGAGGCGATTCCTTGGTTACCCTGGCCAAATGACACAAAAAAAATTGTGTACGTTAAGATATCGATTGATATTTTTTCAAAACACATTTATGTTACAAAGATGAGAAATAAAATCTTATACGTGGAATTAGAACCAAATTTTGCAAAATAAATATGCATTTTGAAACCATATGAATAAATATTCCATAAATATGTTACATATACAAGGCCTAATAGCAAAAATGTATTGTACTGGCACCCCTTGAGGCGAAAAAATAGTTGAATGCAAAGAAAAAAAAACTGTAGTGATTTGTGATTCCATATAAATAGCCCAACAGAATGAACTTCATTAATTTTCTATAATGAAAAGAAAAATTGCTTGCAAAAACACCGAATTTACACCGAATGAACTTCATTAAACTGTAGTGTTGATTTTTGGTTATGTTTTGATTTTTTATTTTTGTTGGATTAGGGGGTGCTGTGCATCAAAACGACGCCGTTTTGATGCACATCTGGGTCACCAAATCCAGTGTTGATTTTTGGTTATGTTTTGATTTTTGATTTTTGTTGGATTAGGGGGTGCTGTGCATCAAAACGACGCCGTTTTGATGTACATCTGGGTCACCAAATCCAGTAGCAACGGGCTCTGTTTGGGGGATGAAAATTCATTTTTCTGCAAAACGGAAAACTGGCCAATTTGTGCGCACCTCGACAAAGAAATTTTGTAAAATGATCTTGGTAATATTGTGCATTGGGAAGGAAAAAAAAAGAGAGTCTATAACTACACTCAAAATACATATACATTGATACAAACGCACACAAATGTGTGGGACTCACATACAACACCACAAATTAATATGGTCTCATGTATTTTTATAGCTAAGTGTATTTTAAGTGTGGTTCTAGACTTTTAGGGGAAAAAATTGGAGTAGATAAAGAAGGAAAGAAAAAGGGCTTGTTGATACTAAAAAGAAAAAAGAGTAGAGAGATAAGCTGAAAAGTGGAAACAAGTTGCCACTGTGATTTGAAGAACTCCACTCTACCGGGAGATTGACACCCTTTTGATGCCATCAGTCCAAGCGCACACTTTGTACACCAGTTGTAAACCTTTTTTTATTTATACATAAATTACGATTTTTTTTTACTTTTTTGGTTGCCCCAGCCCGTGGGTTTGCGGGGCTTACCCCTGGGCCGGCTCTCTGCTTAGTGTTAGAACTCTGATTAGCCTGCAGTAAAGTGCTCACATAGGTCTGTGTCAGAACTCTAATTAAAAAGTGAAAGACCCTAGCAACAGAACAGAGCTTGATTGTAGAAGGAAAATCTTGTTTTCGTACATACCCATGAGATTAAGAGAGAAAATAACAAAACCAGGTGCAATGAACCAGAAAACCCATGTAGGAAAATGGGTTGGAGGAGGAAATTAATGGGTGTGTACACGAGTGATGAATATTATTGAGAAAAATCAGAGTAGGAGAGGGAGAGAGAAGGAGAGAAGAAGAAAAACTATTCCTTTCAAGAACTAGCAACAGTGGTGGTCGATCGCAAAGCAGCAGATTCGTTAATGGAGAAATAGTTGATGAGGGAGGGGAAAATGGGTTTTGAACGTTTTTGGCACAAAGCAGAAAAATGGATTTTTCATCCCCCAAACAGAATCCGTTGCTAATGGATTTGGTGACCCAGCTGTGCATCAAAACGGCATCATTTTGATGCACAACGGAAATCGCACACCCCCCCCCCCCCCATCTTCTGATCTTATTGGCCTTATGTTTGATTGCAAAATGTGTCCTTGAGCACAAAAATATATATACGAGGGATTTATGGCTCAATCGCCCTGCTCTAAGGCTGTTTAAGTCTCCCAACTTTAAGGCTGTTTGGAAGTTTGATTTTGAATGGTAAATTGTGCATTAATCTATTTTGGTTGTTTGGGAGCCGTGGCCCAAAATGAATATTTTCAAAATCTATTTCCAAAACCACACTTTAAAGACACAATTGAATAATCACTTGAAGTACTTTTACATTCTCATTTTATATTATGAGTAAAAACCTAATTCATAATCTATTTTAATGATTTCACCGAAATACTCCGTACTCTATCGCAAAACTTATTGAGCACACATCTCTAAAATACTCTAACCTCTAAAACACTCTACGGAGTAATAATCCATTCTAACAATAATAAAAAAATCTAGTATAATTCACAATCCAAAATGCAAAAAGTAATAATCTCCCAAACGGGCTATCAAAAATTAGTATAAATAAGACGCTTAAATTGGTTATCGAAAAAAAGATTAATAGCCTGTAATTTTCTTAGAAAAACCAATAACCAGAGCTTTACAAAAATTGGTATAGAGCCCCAGATTCTCTGCCCACAATCTCCTCACCCAAAAGGCCACAACTCCTCACCACACGATTCCTACGGAACCAACATAAATCAGACGGTGGGGATAGAGTTCTCGATAAGATTGGGAACAGGGGATCTAGATTCGCGTACAGTATAATAAATCTCCGTCCCTGAAAAGTACACCAAAAAGAAGCAGCTTGTCAATCATAAAAGATCCCTACCAAACACGTCCTTATCAAATCATCACACTCAATACAACGGCGACCGGTGAGGGACACTCTTCCGCCGCCGGTTCACGGCGTCGACAAACTCCGCCGTCGCAGTGCAGCGTATCGGTAACGGCCTGCACCGGTTTCGAGACAGGAAAACAGAGCTGCGCTTTTTCTTCACGACGAATTCGGTGGTGGCAGTGCAGGCTGGAGGAGTGCTCATAGTGAAATTTGACGTACCGCCACCGCCACTGCTTGAGCTTGATCCAGATGAAGTTCGTGTCAAAACGGGCAATTCGAGGACCGAGTCAGGGGTCAATTGACCGTTTTGAAGCTCCAAAGAGTTCTCGATCCTTACCCCGTTCAATTCGACTTTGTTGCCCCCCATTTGATTGGCCTGTAATGAGGGGAAAAAATGTTGATAAAGGAAAACCCAATTTAAAAGGAGTGAAAAAACATATGCTATCCGATAAACATATGCTATCCGATAAACATTTGCTAAAATTGAAATTTATTTTTATTTTTATTTGTAGGCGATTTGCTAAAATTAGAGATTTTTTATTTTTTTTATCAATCGATAGAAGATATCAACTACATCCGTATGTGAAGTACAAATCCGAAACACTACATCAATTGTAATCCACAAAAAAACCAATCTTAACAACTTAACCATTATAAGAAATAAGTCCGTTACAGGCTAACAACAAAAAAAGAAGCCCCTCATCACCCTTCTACTGTGATGCAAGAGACCTGGCTAACTGAGCTAACCTCACTTGGTTAAAATCAAAGATTTCAGCAGTGTTAATTTTAGTAAATGAGAAACAATAATTCAACCACCATTTTACCCGTATATGGTCTGCTTGTGACTTGCAAGTGAATTTCTATTACAGTATTTTCAGTATTATTAGACTACGAATTGTCAAATCCGTTGAAAACATAAACTTAGAAGACCAACCAGGACAATTTCTTGATTTATCGGTGTGATTGCTCCAGTTTCTATTCGCATTTGCTTTCGCAACAAAATTGAGCGGGTGAAAATACAAAAGTAGTCCGGAACTCCGGATAACTAATTATAAAAACAAAATATGATGTGAAAATAATAGGGGAATGATTTTCACACTCCCCTTTTAGCCATTCACACTCCCTTTTTGTCTTTTTCTCATGTGAAATTACTATATTACCCTTACATCTTGAGTCATTTTTTTCATGTGAAGGGCAATGTAGTAATTTCACATGAGAAAAAGACAAAAAGAGAGTGTGAATGGCTAAAATGGGAGTGTGAAAATCATTTTCCAAATAATACTTCTTCCGTCCTATTTTGTTTGTCAATTTTTGAAAATCATATGCTCTGTGCCTATATCTTCTAAAATAAATTTTTTAAATACGAATAAAATTTTTTATTAGTTCTAGAAATACTACAGAATTTTGAAAGATATAAGTTACTAAAAATTGTCATGATTTTCTTCAATTGGCAAACAAAATGGAAATCTCATTTGATAGTTTTCGATTAATTTTAAAAATATAAAATTAACTTTGAAAGATATAAGCATTTGTAAAAATTATCATGATTTTCTACAATCGACAAACAAAATGGGATATAGGGAGTACAATACAGCAACCCCGTTGAAAACCCAACAATTTTTTTGTTGTTTTGACTTTAAAATTTTTGTCGTTTCGTCTAACCTGGCAAGAAATAAAAATGAGTAGGTGAAAATGAGTAAATGGGGTTAAATTGGCTAATTACCTTGCAAGAAATCGAACAGTGAAGGAAAGGGTACTGTAGATTTCGGTCACAGACGATGCAAGTGTTGCCCGAGCTACCTTTGAATTGACGAGTCATTGGCCTTTGATTCAAGAACACCACTTTCGCATTGTTGGTAATGTACGCCTGATCATGAAAAAAGAAACAGACTTTTGAAAAACGGAATGAACGAAAAATAAAGAGGAAAAATCTCATAGAAATTCAAGACTAAATTACACTGACTTGAACAGAGGAACAATCCATCAGTTTCTGGGCATCGTTCAGTCTAACGACGTCGTGATAAACATATCGTCGTATCTGATATTCAAATAAAATCAAACAATTTAATTGAGTAATTAATCATTGAGAATTTTAAATTAAAAAAAAAAAAAAAAAAACCTGCAAGAGTTCGTGGGTTTGGTGTGGATGGAGGCAATGGGGGCAGAGACTAATGCAGCAATCCAAACAAAATGTGTTCTTTTCGTTCTTTTTATCAGACTCGTGAACCAAACAGGGGTTGAAGAATTTCTCCGCCAAAAGAAATTCAAGCCACTGGGGAATTGAAGTTAAGCCCACCTGAAATTAATCCACCAAAATTCAAAAAGCTGATCAATTTAAGTGGAAAATGAACATAAATGGCAGAGAAATTCAAATTTCAGTCGTGAAAAGTGAGAAAGAAAAAGAAGGGGTGGGAATGTTCACCATTTTTTGCTGTACTGGAGTGCAAGAATGGGGACTGTTAATTTACCCAAAAAGAAAATGGGGACTGTTTGGTTGTTGTATAAAGACCATTTCTAGAGAGAGAGAGAGAGAGAGAGAGAGAGGAAAAAGGAAACGGCGGAGCCTCTTCTCTGCAGAAGTGACCACTGTTACCAAAGAAGCAAAATGGTAGTTTTGTGGATTTTGGGGAGGTTGGCTGTCATTTAACGATTGTACTGCTCAATACATTCATTCATATACACATGTATTTATAGTGTTTTTTTAATGTATGTATAGCTCATGTAGAGTATTGGAAAATCAAATTCAAATCTTTAGGCCAAATCCAACTTTGCCAGATGTCTTCAATCAGAACCCTCACTTGTCCACTCACTAGACCTTGGGTTTGCGGCTGTTGGTCTGGTGGCTTGTATGCGAAAAGTTATTGGACACTGTTCGAGCGTCACTACAAATCTAATCCCCTGCAAAGTACATTGATCTAGTAGTAAGAAAAATGATACATACACATTCGGTTTCTCCACAACCGGCCTCACAAAAAACGATGTTTTGTACCCAAAACCCAAGAAAAAAAAGGAAAAAAAAATGCTGAAATAGATCTCTAACAATTCTCCCCTCCCATTCGATACAGAGGAGAAAGAGAGCAGAGAGGGGCGACGATGCTGATCCTGTGGAGACTCGGATGTGTATATATCATTTTTCAAGTTGTTATTGTTTTGAGTACTCTCAGAGAGCACGACGCTGATCCTGTCCAATTTTATGATATCCAATAAGTTGATAAGTTCAGTTTTATGCCTTTTCGGATCCCTTTTACAGCCCAATGATCAGAATTGTTTATTTACTAAGGCTTGTCGAGTACTTTTCCAAAATCGAGAGATATATGAAATAAACATATTTGTACAAGAAAAGTGAGATAATAAAAAAATAATTTAAAAACTTAATATTGCCCATTTTTCCTTGTACTAATCTACTTCGTTCATATATTTCTCGATGATGTCTGATAAAGTCATATTTTTGTGTTGATGAAGAAATCAATGAACATTGTAGTGAGTTCACGCTATATTGTGTGGTGGTTAGTGGTCTTGGAATCCCACTTAGCCGTGCTCTAGGACTCACTACTAACTTTTTCGAATACATCTTCATATAGGATTTCACAACTAAGCCTGAGTGTTTGTTATTGACTGAACGCTATTTTCGGTATTTTGCTTTTGTTTTTCTACTATTAAAGATAAGTTACTTCTTTAAAAAAGTAAACTATAATGGTACTCTCTCCGTTCCTAAATAACAGTCCCAATTGCTCGCCGAGTACTTTAATCTGGTGCGAAAAAATTCGAAAAATAATACAAGGAAGTACTTCATTTTTTTATTTAAAAAATGGCACGACTTTTCGTAGTAGACTATTATTTTGGAACGAATAGAGTATTTTCAATGAAACATAATGTCTTCTTCCATAAGGGTGAAGACAGACAATTTAGTGAAAACTCAATCTAAGTGTATGCAGAGCTATAAGATTCCGCAGTCTTAAATTTGACCTTTATCTGTGCATAATACACCTCACAACGATAATCAAGAACTATGTAAAAAAGAATGGGCAACATGCAAATGAAAAACAAATTGAAAAACTCTAGTTTGCCTAGGTTTATAAATTTGCTTTGTTTTAATTTTTTTGTAAAAATCAGCCCACTTATAAAAAAAAATTAATCAAATAACTGAAGACAAACAATTAAAGAACACCAAGATATACGTGGAAAATTCAAAAATGGGTAAAAAAAACTACGTGTAGAAATAAAAAACACTATACTCAATGTGTAATTACAAGCAATCTCCCCGCTTACCTACGGTTAGAATTCTCACAATCAAGCCTAAGATCTACTTGCCAAATCCACGTTCACCACACCCAGTGCTTTGACTGCCGCTGCCTTGAATCCACAAGCCTTCCAACCAATTGCCTCCCGGAACCCACCAAAGGACTTTTCTCAAACTTGTTGACGAGGAAATAACTCCTGAAACCTCTTGGAGATATATTCACCACTCAGTGATAGGCATATTGTATCTGTACTCCAATATGCAAAAACAATGAACCTCTCGAAGATGATTATTTAGCCCAAAGAATCATTCGATACTCACAAATCTTCGAGATGCAAAAACCCTAGCCGCCGAAAGTGATAAGGGATGTAAATATATGTGTCAAGGCTCTTTTTACGGCAGCAGTCTTAATTTTCGACCTAATGGCATCATATTTATAGGCTCCAAGATCTGCTGGTACTATAGTAAAGGGGTGTTTGTGAGCCTAATTTTCAGCTTTTCATTTTTAACTTTTTGGCTTTTTTTATTATGGTCAGAATGTATTTTGACTATGGTAGAAGTGTTTCGGAGAAATATGTAGAATGCATTTTACAACAGGGGTAGTGTTTGGGAGAATAAGGATGAAAATGAGTTATGGATTGGTTGTTTACCATTTTGCCCTTATTTCTTTATTATGGTTTTCAAAATGTGTATGACTATCGTTTCTAGTTTTTTTTTGAAGTCACACTGGAAAATATTTTTGTGAACATTTCCCGTCCAGTTTTGATTTATTATTTTTGGTTGGAAAATATTTTTTGCTCTTCCTTTTTTTTGGTAATTGAAAGTCTTCCGTAATTAATTAAAATTATATAAAACAGAAGTAATTGCCAAAAAATAAAAAGAGTTAGGTCCAAAGAAAATATTAAACATTAAACATTAAACATTACACAAATTAAGAATATACATAACCAAGATTTACACACATAAAAACACATTACACAATTAGAAGGGATTCCTTCCGATTCAAAAGGGAAAAAAAAAATTACTGAAGGGATTCCTAGGGGATAAGGATACACGTTGCTGCGGGCACACTCTCTCTCACCCACATGCACCCACCAATATCCCAATCCTCCTTCTAATCAAATTCTGCTCTGCAATCCATTTCCATTAAAATCCTCTAATTTCAATTTCTCAGGACTTCGAAAGGTGATTTTAGAGAGAGAGAGAGAAATCTACCGATTAACGGAATGGACCACCAGTTGAGCAGTTGGGGTCCTACGGCAGCGCTACCGGGTCGCCGGCTACTGCGGTGGAGGAGGAGTCGGGTGAAATTGGACGGGAGTTTACACAAAATGGCGTCACAGTAAGAAACTGGCAGAACGCACAGAGCAAGATTGTATCGGCCGTGGTGGTGATTCAGACCAGGGGTACAATGGTAATATAATCTGAGGGGAAAACAAGAATGAGAAGCAGAAAGAGAAAAGCTCCTCCAAACTGATTTTTGAGTTCTTGCTCCCATTGTCTAATTTGGAGAATTTATTTTGCTTGGATGAGTTTTGGACTCTGTTGGCCAAACAGTCAGAAGTTAAAAAGGAGAAGGTGAAAACTTGAAAATGGGCTGGCCAAACACCCTCCAAATAGACTGTCCATTTTGCTTGAGCAAAAACTTCTTCTTTAAAATCCATCATGTAATGAAGGCCCAAACGAAGTCCTATTTTGCTGGAGCGTTATTCTTGACTAATAACTAGCGCACTCATATGGTAAAACAAAAAATACAACGTAGGAGATTCCTTTCCTTATCCTAAAACAGACGCTTTAAAAATAAAAAAATAATAGAACAAATATTCATACATCTCGATAAAGGGGAATACATATAAATATATGATTTGGTCATGAATGTGCCAACCAAAAAGGAAACTTGGCCTTTGGAGCTTACACAAATGGGATAATCAAGACTTGTGCAACATTTGGGGTGTTCCTCCACAGATTATAGAGTCTATCCCTGTGTAAATTCTTTTTCCCTTTGTTGTTGTTAGGATGATTTGATTCCTGTTGTTCTTTGTTTATTTTGCTAGTGCTTCTAGCTTAAGCCTTTAGTGGCTGCTGGATCTTTTGATTTTTGCCTTCAGGAATTGGTGTAACATTCTTGGTTTGAACTTTTAATGAAAGAGTAGTCTTATCGGCCAAAAAAAAAAAGGGATAATCTTTTGTGGAAACTACAGTGGATGCATAGCAGTTCTAATTTTTCATTCATCTAAAAAAACTAATTTTTGAAAATTTAAAAATTGCACTCCTTTGGATTGAAATATTTCAAGACAAAAGATAAGAAATGGAGGAGTAGAGGCCTCTCTCTTATGTTTGTCAGGATGACAAAAAATGTGAGAAACGGTGAGAGATCGAAGGTGGGAGAGAAGGAGAATGCAGACCCCCTTAGATTGCCAATTTTGTTTCTCACCAATTTAGGTGAGATTTCAAGAGAGAGGAAAGGCTGGAGAAGATCAACTTTTCAAGCTCCAATTTTACCCTTCCTAATTTTACAAAAATACACATCTATCCTAGTGCATAAAACACGAGACATATTCCTCACACCCCAATGTTCACTTTTCCCTCCTCTCATTTCACTTACCCTCCAATTTTTCCCTCCACCACAGCCTTATACTCCAGATTTTTGCCATCCCCACTCCATTTTCCTCCATCTCTTTTTCCTCAATTGCATAAAGAGATCTCCAGGAAAGTTTATGTAAAATTCTTCTCTACCATTTCCTCCTTCATTTTCGTCAAGTAAGTTTCACAAAATGTTTCTATCCCATTTTTGTGAGAGAAAAATGGGACTTTGACAGTGAATAGGCCAAAAAGATAGAATAAATGAATAGGCCAAAAAGATTATTCAATTTGTGGGATCGACGGTGACAGTTAGCTGCTGTTCAAGCTCTTGGCTATGCTATTACTGCTGCTGGTTTGCAACTAGTCTTTGGGGTTATTTGCTGAAGTTTGCCATGACTTGGTGTTGATAATAGCCTTGCCATGTCATTATCCGTTTTACTAAGTTCTAAGCATATGATGCTCAAGGTTCTTTGCTTTTGCTTTTTCTTTTTGGAAGAGAGTGGAATGTCTCTATGTTGGGTGATTGTGATAAGATGTTTATAAGGTGTTGCTATTGCTATTTAATTTATTTCTCTTCATTACGCTCAAATTTTTCCCTTAATAGAGAAGAACTAGGAGAGCTCGAGAGAGAGTTGGGACCTAGGTGGTTGGGTTCCCCCCCCTCCCCCCATTCTCCCGCCCCTTATTTCACCCCTCAGATCTTTTCCATCTCACTCACTTTCCCGTCCCTTAGCTGATCCGGCTTTCTCTTATCTCCTATTTTCTCGTCTCTTCTACTACCTCATGGTCGTGAAGGGTTGAGACCTTCTCTTTGTGGAGGGGAGATCTCCCTCTCACCCATCATTTTTGGACTTGGGTGCCCAATCTGGGAAACCAACTTTGGGTTTTAGCACTTTGATCTGATTGGCCTCGCTAATGGATTTTTGGAGCTTTTCACTAGCAACGATGACGACATTTGCAGCGAATCTGGTGTAGGTCCTTCAGCCTGCAGCGGGAATGAGCTTCAGAAGGTGCAAATCTGGTCCCAACACCCTTCTTCACGAGTGTGTCTAATGGGTCCCGTCCTCGATGTTGTTTTTTTTTTTTTTTTGCGATTTTTTTGTAGTTATTCTTTTGTTTTTGTTTTTTGTATTCCAGACCTTTTGAGGTCGTTGTAATTGTTTGTTTGTTAATAGAATGATCTTTCTTAGTTTAATTTTTTTGGAAAAATTAGTGAAAAATGCAATATTTTTTTACCATTTTAAGCCAAGGACACGCGTTATTTCAAACTCGTTCTAAGGACAGGGTCAACTCAAAATGACGAATACACCCTTCTGCCCTTATATGCTCTTATACGCGTGTATGCGAAATATTTCGCTAAAGGACGAAGAAGAAGATGGTTTCGCAGAATTGGTTTAGGGTTTTCTGATCTTGATTCTTGGAGACTTGGAGTAGGGTTTCAAATCAAGATGGTTTTCAGAGGAGTTCAGTACTGGATTGTTCACCTATTTCGAAGGAATCGATCATTGGATTTATAAAAAACCAGGTATGAAGTTTAGTGAGTTTTCAATAGTTTCGAAACATTGTTGAACCATTCGTTTGAAGTTTAGTCAGTTGTAACTAGTTGGCGTTGTTCGTTGATTTCCCTAGCTTTTATGTCTTAGCTTTTTATATATATTGACATGAATTTATGGTGTTATCTGAGGGATTAAATCACTATTTCGAAGGAATCGATCATTGGATTTATAAAAAATCAGGTATGAAGTTTAGTGAGTTTTCAATAGTTTCGAAACATTGTTGAACCATTCGTTTGAAGTTTAGTCAGTTGTAACTAGTTGGCGTTGTTCGTTGATTTCCCTAGCTTTTATGTATTAACTTTTTATATATATTGACATGAATTTATGGTGTTATCTGAGGGATTAAATCACCATCACTAAACCTAGCTTGTGTTATTTGAGGGATTTGCTAATCGAAACGGTTATTCAGATTCAATTTGATTTGATTTGGTTTTTCCTTCTTTTTCTTCTTCATTGACGCGCGAATATGTGTCTTCGTGTTGTAAGATGGAAAAATTGGCATGAACACCATCCACATACCTCAACGAACTCTATTGAGGAATTCACATCTTTTAGGAACGTGTCGAACCTGCTTTTTGGAATGTGAATTTTCTTTATGGCGGATGTGGATTCTGCTGGAAGGGTGTGTGAGTCAAATCATGACTTAAGAGGTGTGAATTGTGATGTTAGATTGTGAATTTTTGAAACTGCTGTGTTTTCTACTCTACTATCGTACTCTACTATTTTTGGTTGACGTTAATTGTATTTGACGCAATTCATTCTAGCATTTTTGGTTGTAGTTAATTGTATTTGACCTAATCCAGTTGACATGCATTTATATGCATATGTGATGTTAGGACTTATGATTTGGTGAATTTTGCTGATAGAACATGTGAATTCTGACGTAATTCATGTGAATTTTGCTGACAGAACATGTGAATTCTGACGTAATTCATGTGAATTTTGCTGATAGAACATGTGAATTCTGATAGAACATGTTTATTTTGCATTTGAGGAATTCACATCTTTTAGGAACATGTCGAACCTGCATTTTTTGAGTGTGAATTTTCTTTATGGCGGATGTGGATTCTGATGGAAGGGTGTGTGAGTCAAATCGTGACTTAAGAGGTTTGAATTGTGCAAGTGTTGTGTAAGTTGGGGAGGGGAGTGTGAATTGTGCAAATTAGGTACGAATTCTAATTCAGAATTCACACCCTAAAAATCTAGAACTCTCTTACAGTTTACAGTGGTTGGATTGAACTCTTACCATTTACAAAAAAAAAAAAACGCATTTGAGCATGTGAATTTCGTGTTTTTTTTTTGGGTATGTGAATTGTGCTGTTAGGACTTATGATTTTGGTGAATTTTGCTGATAGAACATGTGAATTCTGACTTGACAGAGTATTCATTCACATCATCACTTTTGACTTGATAGAGTATTCACACACACAGCCTTATCAAATTTTTTCCCATATATATGCAGCGCCTCCAACAATTATGAGGAAGATGCAGGCTAGAAGAAAAAGATCAAGACAACGGATAGAGCAACCAACCAAATCACAGCCAACAGAGCAAATACGACGTACGCAACGTCCAATTCAGCAAACATCCAAATCACAACCACAAAAAAGCATAAAAATAGAGGAGCAGAAAAGATCAGTAGAAGTAGGTTTGGATAAACAACCAGCAAAGAGAACCCGTACATCCCAAACCCAAACCCAAATGCAAACTCAAAACCGAACCCAGACAATAAATAGATCAAACCTGCAGTCAGCTGTCACTTTCATAAAAGATTTGAAACTCAAGAAACGGCACTTTAGCCTTCTGAAAAAAACACCTTTTTGGCTCCTTGTTGATGCAATAAGGAAGGGTAGGTTGGATCCTGAAAAGTGTCCGGGAAGAAGCGATGAAGTCGTTCCGAAGCTGATTGCTGCATACAACCCATCCAAGGACACCTTCAGGTTGGGTAAAAATGATGTGAAACTGACAACAAAGGACGTGAGGCTTATATTTGGTTTATCTGGTGGTACAATACCGTTTGAAGT
>JAXBDA010003117.1:0-37024 GCA_036023075.1 Gaultheria prostrata | reverse complement strand
CTGGCCTAGATTGTGAAATTTGGAGAATGGGTTTTGACAGAATGGGTTCTGGAATGTTTCGCCCAAACACCCACAATCAAAAAAGGAGAAGCTGAAAACGAGATAAATCGTCGGCCAAACACCCTCTTACTCACGAACACAAAAAGTCCTGAATTTACACACCCCTTATTTTTTTTGTGGGTTTATTTATAAAAAAAAATTACTACCCCATTGTGATGGTTGTCTAAGTTTGGGAGCTTGTGGGGCTTAACCCGGACTGCCCTATGATTGTACTCATGCATGAAGGGGGTGCTATGAATATTCTATGGAAACCAAAAGGGTAACTTTTTTTTTTTTTTTTGCTCAGTAGAAACCAAAAGTGTAATAGTCGGAAAAATAATAGGCTTGTATCACCAAATGTCTGTATGACAATTATAAAAATGTAGAGTATGAGACAGCTTAATATGTCGGCGATATGAAATTGAAACACTCTATCAACTCATAAAGACATTAAATAGCATCACAATTGGTATGTATGAATAAGTTAATATGGATGTAATTATGCATATGAAAGTTAGAAAGTTGCATAAAGTTTTAGGAAAAGTGAACATGGTTGACAAACAACTATTGAGATTTTTTTTTTTAAAGTCTAACCAGTAATTAATGATGGTATTTTATTGATTACATCAGAAACGTGAATACTTTTGGAACATATGATTCACGAACTCAAAACTTTTGAGGCCCTATTCTGCTAACTCAAAAAAACTAAAAAGCCAGTTTATTCATAAATCGAGGTAGTCACTCTCTCACAGTACATTACATAAAAAACCGTGAAAAACCAAAAAACCAATAAAACTCTCTTAGCGAAACACCCCATGAATAGGCATACCCCTTATTTTTTTGTTGGGTCCATATAAAAAAAACCCCACGGGTCAGCCCTCGTTGTATTTATGCATGAAAGGTGTGCTATGAAAATTTTAAGGAAACAAAAACAGTAATAGTTGGCAAAATAATAGGCTTGTAATACCAAACATTAATTCCATTTAATTGTTATGAAATGATGACTTTGAGACTGCTTATTTTGAGAAATTGAAACAAACAGACTACACTATCAATTCATAAAAGGCATTAAATAGTATCACTATAAAGTAGTTATTACTCCATCCGTCCCTTTTTAAGTATGTTACCTCGTAATTCCAACTTATTTTCTCTCATATCAACTTTTACAACTTTTACATCTACTTTCCACTATTTACCATTATCAATATAATAATACCCACTAACTTTTCAAAAATGAATTTACTTTTAAGGGCAAAATAGGAAATGTACCCACTAACTTTTCAAAACACATACTTATTAAGGAACAACCCAAAATGAAAATGTCTACACTATAAAAGGGACGGAGGGAGTAATATGGATGCAATGATGCAACTGAAAGCGGAGAAAGTGCAAAAATTTAAAAAGGCTGCAAGCTAGGAGAAGCGAACATGGGGGACAAATGAGATTTTGGTAAAAAGTCGAAGTAGTATTAATGGTATTTTAGTGATTACATCAGAAATGCGAATTATTATATAACAATAATTCACGAACCCAAAAGTTCTGAGTATATACAAACCCCTTAATTTTTTTAAGTAAAGACCGAATGTTTTCGAGCGAGTGGGGTGCCTTAAAAACCTTCCTCACTCGTAACCTATCTCCCGAATCCAAAAATCTATATTTTTCGTAGATCAAATCCTTTTCAGCGGCACGAGAGTCATTATTTTTCAAAACACCTTTTATAAACGGTTTCTCGGGTAATAAATCATTTTTCACAAACCCAGGTGGCGACTCTATTTTTTTTTTCCCCAAATCGCCATTTTCGCCACCAAAGAGTGGCACCATCCACAAATGTGAGTCATGTGACTAAGCCCAATTAATTTGATCACTCTTGGTGGAAACCCGACTCAACCGGTTGATGCTCTCAATTTCTTGAGTTCAATGAGAAACTACACAATATGTCATGATTGAAGCACTTTAAGTGTTATTTTATACATCCCAAGATAAAGTGCCTGGTACCTGTAATGTTAAAACATAGGAAGGTGAGCTATTGAGCTCTTAATAGATTTTTGGTGCTTTCATTACAAGGCACGGGTAACAATCTACCTATGTGAGTGTGGAGGTGGTGCCGCTTCATATAGGTCACGGGGGCTAGACCTTAGAGCGCTCATGAAATCAAGATACCAACCCAAAGCAGGGGCACAAGTCACCCAATTGGAATATTTGTGATATTTTGAGGATTATGTATGAAACATGTCCGGTTAGTCACTAGAGGACAACTAGTTCAAAGATACGTCTACTATGCTGCCTTGATTAGTTTTGATGTGTTTCACTAAGTGAGTGGTTGATAGTCATAAGATACTATTTATGTATGCATAAGCCTTGTAAAGAGAATAAAGAATAATTCTTCTTTATTTCAAAAATGGTGGGGGATTGTTGGAGATATTCAAAATATTAAATGGATTTTGGTTTGGGGTTTTTTGAGAAAATGTTGAGAGAGGTTTAGGTGAAAGGTTGCAACACCTTTTCACATAAGTTGTGACTTTATTGAATGGTAAAAACACCCATTAGATTGGGATATGTTTATTTGGAATGGATGTGATTGTCAGGAAGGGATGTGAAACATGGGGTGCCTCCAAGAAGCATGACCCTTCTTAATTTGTGTCTATTGAAAAGACACGGTAGTTCTAATGTGTGTCTATTAAAGCCATGATCTTTCACATATGGGTGCAAGTCTATAAATAGCTCTAAGTAAAGTCATTAGGGACACCGAAAATTCCATATCGAATTGCTCTCTCTCTCTCTCTCTCTCTCTACACATTCAATTCCTAGAATTTTAGGCATACATATATTCTGTTATTTTGTAGAAACAGAATATCAGGTATTGGTTCTCTTATACTCTCGTTTAGCGGATATTTTGTCTGTCTTCGTTTGTGCAAACGCTGTTAGCAAGAACGTAGAGATCAGTTTCGTTGTTTCTTGAAGGCGGATTTGTTGTTAACCAGATACACACGATATGATTGTGGCAAATACTGTCTTTAGGAAAGTGTTGTTACAACGTGCCTCGAAAGTGGTTTATTGTCCCAAATTTTTCTATAGAGATGGTGCCATCAACTCTTTTTGAAGATTGGATTTCCAAAAAAACAGTCCATATATAAAGAACTAAAAACTCGAAGTTAAACTGTAACTAGAGTTCAATTCGACATAAGTAAAAGAGATAGCAAAAAGGGCTAATTTCCGGATAGTGTATTTAGGGACAAATAATTGCGTTTCAATGACACTTTTTTCGGAATTGCTCCCAACATGGCACGCACATTTTTAATTGCACATACATGGTACCCATAAGAATGTTGACCGAAATACCCCCTTCTTGAATTTGGACCAACGTGGGTGCAATGAATTTGTTGATGGGTGCAACCGTTGTCCATGTAGAGTGAAACAAAAGTGGACGAAACATGCAATTGTCAGAAAATCTTTCCAGAAAGTATGACTTGACCACACACTGCAATCACATTTGGACCAACGTGGGTGCAATGAATTTGTTGAGAAGTGCAACCGTTTTTCATGTAGAGTGCAACAAAAGTAGACGAAGGTGCAATGGTCAGCAAATCTTTCCAGAAAGTGTGACTTGACCACACTGCAACCATATTTGTTGAGGAGTGTGGGTGCAATGAATTTATCGATGTGGGCCAACAAAAAATTTTGTTGGGATCTGCATTAGAATTGCACCAGTGCACCATTTGAACTGTGTAAAAAAATCTTTGCATCGAGATGTGGGGGTTTCAAAGGGTTTGGGTTTTTCTGAAAAAGTAGTTTAGGTCAAGGATAATTTCGTCTGTTATCCCATGTCTTTGCAAATATTATTCTCCTTCTCACTCATCTTTAATTCCTAAAAAGTCTGTCATTGAACGATAATTATTTGCCCCTATTCCCATTGTCAAGCAATTAGCCCTAGCAAAAAAGACTCTGAAACATAATAGTATACCAGTTTTCCAATGTTATGAATGCCATTAACTCCAAATTTCAACCCCGCAAAAGCAATCAGACCAATAATCAGGGGCGAATACATTAAGGGCACAGGGGGTCACGTGACCCCCTGGAATTCCGGAAATTATTATTTTATTTTTTTAGAGTTAAAAATTTGGAAAAGGGTCCACTCTCAAAAAATCTGATCTTGTTTGGTTTGGTTTTTGGGTAATGATTGGAGCGATAAATGGGGGCAACAATTAAAAATCAACAATAATACATGTACAACAAAAGTCTCCAACAGAGCTCTAACACTCACATGGGGTGTGGAACCCACACACACTTGAGTGTGAAGTGTGTGTGGGTTCCACACACTATGTGAGTGTGTTACTTGGAGCTATGTTGGAGCTGGTTGTTGTACATTTATCATTTTTTATTAAAAATAGGGGGTATGATTGGTGAGAAATGAGAGTAATATTAAAAATAAGGATAATAATTGGATAGAAATGTGAGTAATGGAGAAAATCGGTCTTGAAAAATAAGGATAATAATTGAGGAATAATGGAGAAAATCGGTCTTGAAACCCAACTAATATTGAACAAATCTGATTGGGATCCTGCTATAAAACTATACATGAAAAACTTTAGGAATATATATATACTCCCCCTGTCTCTTTTTAAATGCCCACTATAGGAATACGTGCAATTGTTAAACTTTTCTTCAAAATTCATTCAGTACTAATCGAAAAAATGAAATAGATTGATCATTTCTCTATCTTTGTCGTTGTCGATTCCTTTTCTTTTTTCCATAGGACTTTACGTTCTGTTTTTCAAGAGTCATGAGCACAATATGTATAAAAAAATTCATAATGTATTAAGTTTAAATTTTTTTGCTTAATGTAAAATATTTAAACATTTTAGTATTTTCTCGGTATATTTCTTATATTGGACTGTTAATTTTTTATTTTATTTTTTAAAGTTATGCTTGAAAGGTGACCCCTGTATAAATTTCCTGGATCCGTCACTACAAACCATCCCTCAAATTAGTAACTGCAAATTATGGGCATCTCTGATTCGATTCCAGTCAACTAAACAAAACTAAGCCTGTAAAAAAGATCACTCAAATAACAGGTAAATTGAAGACAGAACGTTTTACTCAAAATTTACTAAGTATTCTTCAAATTCACTTAATGATAGTACCCACTATATCACTAACGAAAAAATTCAGTGGGTCAGACAAAGCAAAAACAACTGTTTACAAAGAATTTGCTCAGCTATTTCCAGAGCTTTGGCTCTTCTTTTCCTCCAGGTTCCTCTTTGTATAAATGTTAAATATGCTCGTCGTTTGCAGTTCCACAATCATATTGCGAGTCTGCGACAAAGTATAACAAGCCACAGCTAACAATACTGACTTCCACGGAGCAAAAAAAATAGTATAACGAGCTGAATGTCCTACTCCACACAGCTTATAGGCATTAACAGCCTGTCTTTTTGGGGTTTTCCGTCGAAATTTTGACGAAAAGACTTGCTGGAAGTAGAAAATTTCCTCCACCTGACCAGATTTATCAAAAGTTTATTGACCTCCAATGGGTTCCGTAGAGAGTATAGAGCCATGGTGTCCTTTGGAATGGAAGAAACAACAATTGGAAAACCTTCTCCTCTATTCCTTATGGCCTGTTAGCAACCAAATACAAATAAAACACACTTGATCAGTACTTCAATGAGTAAAAAAGGGAAGGGGGGAAAAAAGGAAAAAAAGATGAGGCTTCAAACGACGAAAATGATGCAAAAATCAGTGTTTATCCTATAATCAATGTGATTAGGAAAATGGTTACAAGGTTAGTTTCTAGCATAGAGTGAATCAATCCTCCACCCTGATATTTTTTCTTTGTTGCCTAAGAACGGCGATTTTTGGAGGGAAAATAAGAAACAAAAACACTCCTTCCTGTCATAATTAGTACCTTAAATGCATCTTCATCGGTTCTATCATCTCCAATGTACAATGGAAGGACATCGTCGGAGCTGCCGAGCCCTAAAGTGTCGATGAAATAATTTACAGCGTGACCTTTATCCCACACCATATCAGGCCGTATCTCAAAAACCTGTTAAATTTCCCAAAAAAACAAAGATAAAAATGAGTCTTGCAAATAAGGAAATTATTAATCATTGCCACCTTGGGACCTTTTAAAGAAATGTAAGAAAGACTGTAACTACCTTTTTGCCTATCGATATGCGGAACTCTTTGTATTCTACTAAGACAGAATTTACCAGCTTCTCAAGGGTGCAAAAATCCTGCAGTTGAACATCTAACACCAGTTAGCTATGTGCTCTCTTGTATTTTTTCCTGGGAGTTTTGAATAGCCTTCAACAAAATGGACTGAACCGCAATTGAAAATTTGAAACAATTTCTTTTGCTTTTTTCAATTTGGTAAAATGAAAATCATATGTACCTCATCGCGAACGTGTCTGAAATGTACAGAAACGCAGAACTTATTGTTTTCAATCATCACGCCTTTTATGCTTTTATTTTTCTGTTGTAATGCGCTTAATATCTACAAGAAAATGAACCATCGCGTACTTGTGAGAAAACTAATAATCTGGTTAGGGTACAATTAATTAGTAACATTTAAATGCATGTAAATATTTCTACCTTTTGTATGGCAGGCAAGTATTTCTTTGCTGGCTGGAAGAGAACTACTTCATTACCCTACAAATTGGAAATTAACTACATTATGGTAGGAAATAAAGAGTTCTAATAAGGAGATTAACCGCACATGATTCTTGGAACATTGGCAAAATAGAAGTACCCATCTAATCACCGATGTATAGGGGTACGAGCAGGGAGGCGACAGACCTAACTTTTTACAATACATGTACAAAATGACTACTCTCAGAAAGTTTTACCACAGAAGCCCCCTGTACCTCCAAAAAGAGAGCTTCTTGGAACAATAGCTTTTTAATTAAAAACAACTTGAAGTTGAAACTAATTTTATTAAAAGAAAGTGGAGTACACCTTTTTGTCAACAGCTCTAGTTTGATGCTTGGGATCTCCAAAGTTTGGAGACTGCAATGGAGCTGCTATGTCCAAACCATGACTTCCTGCATAGTAAACATTGTCCAATGCTACAAAATCATATACCTACAAAAGAAAAAAAATCAGATAAGTACATATAGACATTGCTTGTGTAACAAATGAAAAAGAATGGCCATTGATCATAAATAGTACCTTGTCTCTACCCCTTCCACTTATAATAGCGGTTGGAAAATACCGTGCAACTTCATGCAATGCCATCCGCATCTGTAATTGATTTCATGATTTTCATCAACAAGGTAACAACTCTCACTTAATTCTCAGAAGGAATCTTAAGTAGCATTTGATTCTTGCATAACTGCTAATGTTTTGGGCCGAAAATTTACCTTATTGGTCATAAAAGCTTCTTCAGGGTTGTCCACAATACTTGATAGGGTTCCATCATAATCTAAACACACAACAATCTTTTTCCCTTTCGCAATGCTCATCATTTGATTGAATGTGTCTAAGGCAGAAGGATGGTTTAACTGTATGCCCACAAGGCAAATAGAATCAACACGGTCTTAGATTGGACATACGAAAAAAGATAAGGAATATTAAGCAAATTTATGATTCACGAATAGTAAATTCCGAGCAATGCTAAAATGGACAGCTAGAGGATATGTCAATATGAGGAATTTACCAGCCATGAGTTATACGAAACCAATTCAGTACTTCCATCCTCGCTTTCTGATAATTGTGGCAATCCCATCACTAAGCGATCAAGAGCGAAATTCACTTCTATCGGCAAGAACTTTTCCTTGTTGGATGGTTTAAGTTGATAAAGCTTGTTCTTTGGATAGGAAAGTTCATGTAACGGCTGGAAACGAAAAGAAAGGAAATGGGCTAAAAAATACTGCTATTTTTCAGTGTGGTTGAGGTAAGTACTTGTGACACAGATTACAAGAAATTGATAACCATAAAGGCTAAGTTCAACGAAACAATTTATAATGAAAGGAAGACAATGAAATAGCTCATTGTATATAAGTACATATGAGCTTCCTACTCATTAAAATTTATGCAACAAGGTAATGGTTGAAATTTCAAAAATTGCTTTATTAATGGGGGTTCAATCAAGGATTTAAATATCGGCTGATACGCTACGTACCACTGATACCGTTACGTATCCCGATACTGAGATTTAAAACCTTGGGTTCAATGCACCAGTTAAATCTATTGACTTTGTAACTAGAGCTAGAATGATTCACAAGAAATCCATGCTAAGAAAGTTGTTTGACCACACAGGATTACATAACTCCATAAAGACGTAGAAGAATACATTTCATTGCTTTGTGTAGGCTAGATTCAATGAATGACTCAACATGTGAATTTTGCGGTTGCATTAATATGGGTTGAGTGATCAGCTGATACATTCTTGAGGCTGGGGTCGGAGACGTAAGCAAGATTCGAGTGTGGGTTGGGCGAACTCTAATACAACATTTAGTTGGGCGGGCAAACCTATATAGTTGTAATTTTTTTAAAAAAAAAAATTACTACTATAGTTATAAGTAAAATCTGAAACTTGGGTAGGCGGTCACCCAGGCTAATCCGCCCTTGCGTTTGTCCTTGCCAGCTCCCATTGAGATGGGAGCTTTCTTCTTACGAAGATGGTAGCTTTTGTACGACACTGATGAAAAAAACAGTCATTTATTACATAACTTTATAAATTGGTCTTTGTTTTAGCTAATATATATATAGCCTAAGTCATGATATCTTGATAAGAGAACTGTAAATTCTTATACTATATGCTTAAGGTAGACTTGGCCTGTATGTTTTTACTCCCTAAAATTATTGTAGTTTTAAAATATTTCCTAAGCTATATATATTTTTGTAATATATGTACACGAGCATGAATTTTTACTCCCTAAAATGATTATAGTTTGAATATATTTCCTAAGCTATACTATTATTTTTGTAATAATATATGAACACGATCCTTTCATGCTCCCAACCTTGGGAGCTTCCATATTCTCTAGCTCCCACGCTCTTGCTTCTTGCAACTAAGGTTTGAAAGCCGAACTAAGGTTGATTATTGGTACTATATTCGGACACCTTCAACCTCATTTAACCACATACAACTTATGCTGCCATGTAAATAAATCCTTGAGGCAAATACCAATTTTCGTCTGTCCAGCAGCTGCAGCTTATAGCATACACCCTGATCAGGTGGCATTTCCTACCTTAAGTATGTATAACACTGAGAACACTTACCTTCATATGATTCATTGAACTACCTTTCATATTACTTTTGGTCCGAAACATTTCAAAAGAGCGACAGGGGGGGGGGGGGGGGGGGGGGGGAGGGGAGAGGAAGATGAAAAGGGGAGAGAAAGTATTTGAGAATTATTAATTTAACTCAGTCACTTGTTGTGGCATGGTTGTAACCCCTCCCCCATGTGTCACTCAGCCGTCGCAACATTTTCTCATGAAATTCTTTCTCACTGTGATCCCCGTGAAACCCTAGTCGTCATCGTAAACATCGTCCCTCCAACTCTGGCGATTGTTGACCTTTATCTCATTATTTGTGTAGTTATGTAGAATCGTGCAAACTTTTGATCAACCATGACCGATAAAAATAAATATTCAAAGCTACGAAATTGAACAAACTCCATTTGTCGCCTTAAAACTAACATTGATATTTTGAGAGAACCCACTTTGGGTTGTCCCACATCGATGCGAAAATTGACGGGGGAATGGTATATAATGAACCATGACCAGCTACTGTATAATTTGAGATTTACTTTTTAAGCCAAGTGGTTAGGCTAAAAGTTAGTGGGTCAGCTGGCATGGGTCGTTACAGGTGGTCTACATGGTGAGGGCCACCTCTAGAATATGTATGAGCCACCTCTTGAGTCCCGGAGTTTGAGCAAAGTGTTATATAGAACTAAGTGTTACACCATGGTCACTGGGGGAAGATTGTTGAGCCAATGCAATGAGAACGTTGCATCATAAGGTGGGGAGATTGTGAGAACCCACTTTGGATTGTCCCACATTAGTGGGACAATTGAAGGGGAAATGGTATATAATGAACCATGACTAGCTACTGTATAACTTGAGATTAACCTTTTAAGCCAAGTGGTTAAACTAAAAGTTAGCAGGTCAACTGACTCAGGTCGTTACATATTTATTCGTGTCAGAAATACTCAACACTAACCCGCTAACTTTGTATCGCATTCGTGTTGTGTCATAAATTCTCACCCCTACTCACGCCTCCATCCACACTTCAAACCCTTGCATCTGAAGGAAATAAAACCATTTCCGGACGATGATGGTAACAAGGTCTGTGGAAGATATATTTTTTTTTTTAGTTTCTATAGGAATTGACTCTCTCATTTTTATTTTTATTTTCATTTTGAAATAAAAAGAACTTTTTCTTCGAGTCTTATACAAAAGGATTTCTCTGTTATGGCTTGAATGAATTCCTATTGTCGAATAACAAAGAATGAGACCTGGGGAGGTGCTGTGCAGCCTTGTGCTGCGCAGCGTGTTGTGCGGTGGCTTTCGGCGCCGCGCCGGTATTGTTCCGACGATCCGAGACGTCCACCGCTTAGAGCTCGTCGAGTACTACATCTCTACCAAAAATCAACTCGATCAGATATCGTTAAGTTCCTCATCGGAATACAAATAACTTGAAAAATATGGGTTTAATAGTTTTCATCCAGTATTTCAAGTTATGCGTGTTCCAATTTTTTTCAAGTTATATACGTTCCGATAAGGCACTTAAGGATATCCGATTACTTTGATTTTGGTATAGTTGTAGTGTTCGTCAAGCTCTACGCAATGAACATCCGCACAACACGCTGCGCAGCCTTGCACCTCCCCCAGATCCGAAATTGGATATCTAAGTAATTATATGTGATCAATTTTCCCAAACATTTAAGCTGATTGGCTGGTCTTGCACGGTCAATTTGCTTTGTTTGAGTTCTCGGAAATTCTTATGAACCCGAAATTGAACTCTTTGAAGTTTTTTCATGAAAGAACTCGTAATGATCTCCCTCCATATGCTTGCGACTTTGGCCCGCAACTGTAACAACAAATTAAACAAGTTATTTTTTTGATCGGCAATTAAACAAGTACTACTAATAATTTGTTTTACTCCGGAGCAAATCGAACAATAATGTGTTAGTATTAACCTCTTTAAGAGTATTAACACTTCTTCACTAGCAATCTCGATCTCAATTTCCCGCACTACGAATCTCTTAGAAATTAGTAATTAGGAATGACGTCCAAAAAAGCCTTCTAAGAATATGGAATAGATGTAGCACCCAGGGAGGGTACAATTGTATATGCAAGATAAGAAGACAAGAAAATATATAAAAGTTTGTTTGTTTGGAACTTGTGGAAAAGGAGAGAAAAAAAAAGGAAAATAAAAATAAAAAAATTATTGTTCATTGTTTGGTTTGAACTTTGAATAGAAAGAGAATATATAATAAAAAAATTCTAATTATGTGCGTAATTCCATTTCACTCTCATTTCCCTTTTATTTTCTTTCTGAACAATGCTACATATACAATCATTTCGGCTCCAATTATTTACAACTCATTTAACATGTGGACTCCATACACAATTATGGGTATAGGCCTCACGTGCATGTGAATGAATTGTAAATGGTTGGAACCGAAATAGTTATACAAGTAACATTTTTGTTTTTTTATTTTTTTCCAAAGGTGAGCTTGACTAGGAAAAATGGGGAGGGAAATAGAGTTCCACCAAACTAGCACTCTATAAGTTGAAAATTCACAATACGCATCATCATCATCATAGCTGTTGTTTGAGCCCCATCTCCAAACTCGAATTTCTCAATTCTCTCTATTTCCGTGCACACACAGGTTCGCTCCCGTTGTCTTCGTCTCTTTCCGTGCACACACAAATACAGTTGGGTTCGCTCCCGTTGTAGATTCATCGATTTCCTCAACTGGGTCTCACATATTCAAACCTCCACACTTCAAAATGTCCATATTCAAGACCATCAAGAAGAAAATGTGGATGTTCTCTAATTGATCTTGTCTCCAAATCAGCCCCATTTTCCTCTTTCACGTGATGGAAGGTATGACCACCACCACAATAGCTCCTCTTTTCACCGCTTCTAAGCTCAAATTTCGCCTCAGAATCCTCTCTTTCTGGTTCGCACCAACCACTCGCCCTCCTGGTTCCGACGACCCTTAAATTCTTAATAGAATATATTGTAAGTTTCTTTTTCCAATTGATATAAGGATAAGTAAAGTCAAATTGCTCTTTGAAGCAGTAATATTAGAAGATTAGTGTGCTATTGAAACATGACTTCGTACTCTTGGAAGTCAAGTAGTTCGAATTTTGGATCAAATTTTGGATCGAATTCAGGTGGGAATTGGGGAGGTGGGCCAAATTCGGTGTCGGTGGTTTCGCGGTCGTTGGTGTTGGATGGGGAAAGGGGTGAGTTGGTGAAGGCTCCAGTTGGTGTTGGGAAGAAGAGTGGGGTGTCAGAGGAGAAGGTTGTGGCAGCTTTGAAGAGCCATAGTGAGGCGGAGAGGAGGAGGAGAGAAAGGATCAATTCTCATCTCAATACGCTTCGTGGCCTCGTGCCTTGCACTGAAAAGGTAGTTTGTTTTTCCATTAATTTGTGGTTAATAAAAGTGTTTTTTCTGATTTCTATAGTGGGTGTACATCTTTTTGTTTTCAATCTGTTTATTGCCCTTTCAATTTGCTACAACTACGACATTATCAGCAGGATTCAGGATTACTTTGCTGAATTGGGTAGCTATCGCTGTTTCAGTATGAATTTATTAGTGGAATAGTCCAAGATAAGAAACATCTTCATGGCATGCTTTAGAAAGCATTCTAACAGGAAAGTGAGAGTAACATACAAGAACTAGTGTGAATTTTAACGTATTATTACATCAGATGATCTTATGGTTGGTTAACAAGAAGTACACCCATGAGAGAATTCGCCTAGTAATAGTGGTTAGAAATTCCCCGTGTCAAAGACTCAGTGGTTAGGAAATTGCTCATATAATCGTCACTGATTGGGATTACTAATTAGATGCAGTGTAGTCTGCTAGCTGGCGTGATATGGATCTCATCTTATATTGTGATGCTTAACTTGTGATTATCATATTTTTATAGTGCCTGAGTACATAAGCAATAAACAGACATTCGGAATAAGAACTGCCATGGATTATTTTATTGTGTTTCAAAGTAATATATTTGCTTTCATCTCTTCTTTCAAGATACCAAAGGATGCGAAATTGGAAGTATCTGGTGTATTACTCACTCTTCACGATTGTGTTCTCTCTTTATTTCAGTTGACTTAGTCAATTCTGTGAGTTAAAATAACTAGTGATCTGTATGGAAGAACATGCTACTTAACCCATATTCCTCTAATCGTTTTCTAAGGAAACTTTGTTTTATCAGTAGCCAGAATTTGTGTTGGAATTCTTGATTCCTGCTGCGCATATTGCATGTGGCTCTATCACTACATAAACCTAGTCCTTGTCGACACTTAGCTTAAATCTAGAAAAACTAATTCCTGCTGAGAGTTTAGAACAAATGAAACTAAGTTAAGTTTGCACTTCGTGCAGATCAATTCCTAAGGGGGCGTTTGGTAATGTTTATTTTTACTGTTTTCTGTTTATGTTTTCACTTTTAGGGGAAAATGAAAACGAAAACCTGTTTGGTAATTGTTTTATGTTTTTTTGTATTTTAAAAACGTTTATTACGTTTTTGAAATTTATGAAAACATAGAAAGGGTGTTTGACTTATTTTAAAAACAAGGCAGTTTCTCTTTCTATTAGGCCCAATCTCTCCCGACTCTCCCCAAAATGACCTCTGATCTAGTCCTCCTCTCTCCCTCTCCCTCTCCCTCTCCCTCTCCCTCTCTCCCCATCCACCCCCTCCCTCTCTCTCATCATTCTCGTCCCTTTTCCCTTTTTAGTTTCTCTGCGCCTTTTGATCTTCTTCCAATGTCCATTGTCAATTTATATTCACACACATGTACTTATAGGTGTGCAGATGGATTGCTAGGTTTGATTTTATTCTGTATCTGTATGAACATTTATATCTTGATTACTGAAAAAAATGTGTGTGTCTGTGTTATCAATAATGTTTTTTATTTTCTGTTTTTGTTAACAATAAACATGATTTTACTTTCAGTTTTTTATAAACAAAAATCCAAAAACAAAAAATTACCAAACGCCCCCTATGTTTTTCTATTTCAGTTTTGTTTCCTATCAATGGTTTTTCAACGATGTCGCTGAAGATTAGTATTGAATCTCTCCTCGATAAACATGTTTTGGTAACAATAAGGGGTATCTCAATTCTGCTTTATTCAGAGAGAGAGAGAGAGTGGATGGGTTATTGTTAAATTTCTGATGGAAACAGATTACACGAAATTCAGGAATTGTGTCCTTGTCATGCTACTGTTTTGGCTTTTTTTTTTATATATATATTTTTTCCTACCGGTCTAGTTTGACACTCTTTCTGGTACTGTGTATGTACATGTTAATCCACAGCATAAGCTTATACAATTAGAACTCTTATATGCTTGCATTTGTTTATATTATCTTACTTGTGAACCAAAAACAGGATTACAGGTCATAGAGATTACATGAAAAAATATTCATCCTAAAGAAAAAAAAACTCTGTGGCATGCTTTCAGCTTACTCTGAGTTTGAATGGTTGTTTATAGATGGACAAAGCCGCTTTGCTTGCCGAAGTTATTACCCAAGTGAAACAACTGCAGAAAACAGCGACAGAATCTGCTACAGGTTTAATTATCCCAATGGACGATGATGAAGTAAGAGTCGAACAATATCATGATGAAGATGGGACTTTTTCATTAAGGGTATCTCTCTGTTGCGAGTACAGGCCTGAACTCATGTTGGAACTGAGACAAGCTCTTGATTCCCTTGGTCTGAATACGGCGAAGGCAGAAATCTCAACCTTAGGAGACCGGATCAAAAACGTTTTTGTTTTCACCAGTAAGAAAGACATTGACATTGAAGATGCTGAGTCGTGCCAACTACTTGTGAATTCTGTTCATCAGACTTTGAGCGGCATCCTCGATAAGGTTTCTGCATCGGCGGAGTATTCACCGAGAACAACACTACCAACCAAGAGGCGAAAGATTTCATATTTTGATTCTTCGAGCTCATCTTCATGAGAGTGGAGATTCTGGTTGGTGGCAATAGGTATGTAACTGCTTTGTAACATAAAAGTGTGGAAAGTTTAAAAAGCTATGTGGTGATGTATGTGCTGTGGTTGGCTTACCTACGCGCATACGAATGGGGAAAGAACGTGGGGACCAAGAACGCAAGATTTACCCTGGCGCATACGAAGTAGGAGTGAAGTATATTGTATATAGTGATCCCGTACCTTCTTTTTTTCTTGACATGAATGTCAGTCAAATTTGGTTCTGTTAGTGAGTCTTTTTCTGAGAATAAAATGGTGGAAGTAAAGCAGCTTGCAGATGGGAAGCTCGCTTGCTGGGATTAGTCCCTGCACTCCATTTAAATTTACTTTTAGTGCTCTTGTAATGCTACAATTTCTCATCTTTGTTGTTTGTTTCTTTCCTTTCCCTTTGGTGTATTTGTGTGTGCTTGTTAAGTGGGACTCTCTCTCTCTCTCTCTCTCTCTCTCTCTCTCTCTCTCTCTCTCTCTCTCTCTCTCTCTCATATAGAAAGAAGAATTAAAAGTAAAAATAGTGCGTAGTAGAACGTAGTCAAAGAGTGAAAATGAGTGGTTTAAGATGAAAAATTCACAAGTTCTGAAAATGTGTCATTATAATGTTTGAATGTCAGTAAGAGTTTTGACAATTTAACAAAATAACTTCCTCACTTTATGTTGCATAATTTAGATAAATATTTATAGGAAAAATTATTCAGTACCATTGGAATACCATCACATAGGGCTTTGGACTCTTTCAAAATCACGGGCCTAAGATTAAATGTATGGACCCTATATCAGATGTGTGGTGGTGAAGAAACCTGTAGCACCATGTGGCAGTGTTCAGGGGCATATAATAATCTCTCCTTTGGGGATTCTAGTTCAATTTTGAGGTGAACCTGGAACTAAACCTACTCTTATTGTACTAGAATTCTGCCAATGGACTCTTAATGTGAAAGTCCAAGAACAAATTAGCCAATAGTCAGCGATTTGGTTTCGATTTAAAATCACGGTTGGCATTTACTTAGTAATTAAAACTCATTTATAAAAAATTAAAAGCTACAAAACTACATCCATAAATAGACAAAGGCCACTCTTGGAAATCACTAAATCGATTGAAATCAGTCGAAGTCAAAAACCATCAAAATACATGTCACCCCCTCGATTTCAAGATAAATAAAATACATTTCCCATAAAATCAAAACACAAGAATTTCACAATTTTCTTCCATAATTACTAGCCAAACAAACCAAACGTCCCCAAATAAAATTCCGGTAGGTTACATCATCACATAGTTCCATGAGTAATAATCAAATAAAAACAGTTATGTTTGTTACATTCTTTCATGTCAAAGATAGGTAAAAAGAATATAGTTACAATTTTATCTAAAAAACCATGAGTTTGACAAAGATGAATAAATAACTCTTCAAGGTATGCTTTCAAAAGTTATCATGCACTCCAAATCATACTCCAGGATGGGTACCTGAAAATGAAAGTTGAGCATACATTTGTCCAGTAGGGAAAATCTTACTACAATTTCTAAGTGCATATGAAATGACAAGAACACAAACGAGTCAAGAAAAGGATAAGTACCAGATGCAAAAAAACATATGTAAACTAGCAACACACTTTCATAGATTGGAACCAAGGCGCACCCATTACGTCACAAGTCAATTATAAGAATGCCCACTCCACTCGGTTGGTAAAGTTCTATTTCAATAACTATACTCATTTCACATACATTTAGCTCTTCAATTCATCATCTTAGTCTTAGGGTCTGCGTCCCCGATCCAAGTCTTATGGGTCTCGCGGAACCCTTTTTCGAGTCTTATGGGCCTTGTGGAACCCCTTTCCGTGTCTTATGCGCCTAGCAACACACCGAATAGTGGTCCTAGTGACTTATTTCGGTACTTTATCATTCCACCTCTCCATTTCCCCAATAAACCAAGTGTTTTGTTCACTTCCTTTCAAACGTGGTCATAGGTTTCACACACACAATGCCACAACATGTCAACAAGTATATACAATTGCGATTTTCACTATAGATGTAACCCATAATATAAGTTTAACACCCAACATGGGAAATCCAGCAAGTTCTTAAGGGATTTCAACCAAATCAAGAGAGACGGTACATCTAAGCCAAACTTACACATCAAATCAACTCATAGATACTTAGAAAGAGTGAAGAAATCCCTACCTCAAAGTGTAAGCACAAAACCCTAGCTCGAATCACCTCCAAACGACCTCCAAAGTCCAAACGAACCTCGATCGAGCCCAAGAATATGATCAAGAGTCAAGATCAAGACAAAAAATGAGCTACAAGGGTGAGGTTTCACTCACAATCAAAAGGGAAAGAGAGAAAAATGTGATTGAAGAGGAAACAAGACCAAACTCAAATGTTCTTACCTCCTTGAGAAAAAGAGCTTATCCTCGAGATTTGTGATTGATTGTGGTCAAAACCCAAGGATTTGGGTGGGTTTTGAAGAGAAAAGGTAGAGAGATGAGTTTTAGGGCTAAAAATCAATCATGTTTGGAGTGAAAAATGACCTAATGGTCCCCTTATATAGAGTTGTCTGAAACGTGCACAAAAAGTTACAGAAAAAGGCTCTAGATACCGGTAGTGGTACTATTGCTACCCGTATCTAAGGTCCTTAAAAGTTCTCTAATTGATGGATACCGATAGTGGTATCTCTATTGATACCGGTATCTCTTGGAAAAAATTTGGATTTTCATTCTACTTCACTAGTTCAACCCTTGAACACTTCTAACACATTCTAAACACCCTCGAACCATGTCACGACACGTATTTCCATTCTCCACCAAACTCTAGTATACAAACATATGCACACCCATACAAATGCTTCAACGGAAACATAATTTAAACTTTAATTAAACTCATTCACATTACTTACAATCAATAAAAGAGAGAGAGAAATTTACGGGTCTTTACAATATAGATTAGCACTCTTAACTTTCTTCTTTTGCTAAAAGATTATCTGTGCTGACACCGGATTTTGCCCCACCCCTATTTCTTCAAATCAAGTCGATGACGTCGATGTCCCCAAGGGAGAGACGTCAGGCCATCAGAAATCAGAAATAATTTTACCGTGCAGAACACGCGATTCCCGGTAAAAGGTAAAAATGGCACGGTAAAACTACTGATGCCACGAAAATCAATTTCCAATATTAGTCTATATGTAACATCTACATGTGCATAGCTTGGATGACAAGCATGCCATTTCAGGAGGCTATAGCCCTCCCTTCTATACATCTGACAGAAATCAGCTTCCGGAAGCTCATTTCTGAGCCTACCGCCAACTATATCATCAGAACATCCAATCAAGCATCAGACCGTTGGATGTACCCATCTTAACATTACAGAGTGACTGGTTCAAGCCGCGTCAAGATCGGATGACGATTGACCATTGAACCATTACTCCCCCTGTGCCCTTACCCGGTAAAAACCGACGAACAGGGCTAGAAGATCTAGGTTTTATTTGTATAACTTCAAATCTCACCAAAGTTCATATTTAATCTTGACGTGATGAAAGTAAGCCTCACGTCAAGTATCGAGCGATTCCGAGCCCGTTTGATATTTTCGGGGACACCGCGCTTCCCGAGACGACCGATTCCATGATCATGGACACCGAGACCCAATTTTCAAGATCAACACCGTTGATAATTCATTTCTAACCTTACTGAAGTTCCCTATAAAGTTTCAGGTCAATCGGACTTCGTTTGGTCATCCAATCATTTACGGAGCTCCAATTCAACCGAAAGCCGGGCGATCACATTTCTCTATTCTCGGAGTGTAATTTGGAAAAACGGACATCGCCATGACGCTCAGGACAGCTCTAAGCCTTAGGGATACCTCCGTGGACATCGTTGAATCAAAGAACTACACGCGAGTACGGACGAGCCGAGGCTGCACCGCGCGAAGCGGTGCAAGCCCCTAGGCGCCCAAAGAATGGGCGCCTACTTCAAGGCAGCCTATGGCTGCCTGCCACATGTCCTAGTTGCCCAAAGAATGGGCACCTACCCCCCATATAAATATCAAAAGCCATTTCAAGCTTCAGGCACCTCTTCCACCCCTCTGAGTCCCGCGTTTGAGTTCTCGGTCATATTAGACCAGTTAGTAAGCGGTATTGAGTTCTCGGTCATAATAGACCAATTGTGAGGAGCGATAGGCGGTAGCTCTGCCAGGTTTCTTAAAAAAGGAACCTCGGTAGCCAGAGTTGTGCCTGATTTCAGATACTGCGCGGAAGCTCTGTCGGTTTTTCTCCGAGAAGAACTACCGGTGGTTAGGGCTACGCGGAAGTGCTGCCGAATTTTCGGTGGAATCTTTCGTGGTCATATTAGACCAGTCTATATCAACCAGCACTGCGGTTAATTTGTCCGAGTCCCGACTCCAGATCCTCCGGTCCTGCCAGTCTATATCAACCAGCACTGCGGTTACTTTGTCCGAGTCCCGACTCCAGATCCTCCGGTCCTGCCGTTATGCTGCCTGATTTCCGGCTCAGAATCAACCAGTTTCTGCCGGAAGCTATAGCCAATTTTCCGGGCGACTTTATACGTTCAATTCTCTACCCTGGGGTTCGAACCGGGAGTCTGTAAGTGAATTTAAATACCAGTCGTTGTTTACTTGCTTTCAGTATGTAGTATTCATACCTAGAACTGTACTGGCCCGGCAACTGCCCGGGCCAGCCCCGCGTCCAAACCGGATGAATTTATACTGCATATTCATACTCATTCAGTCTAGATATCAATGAAATATATCTAAGAATAAACGTACGTTGTCGCTGTGCACCGCGTCAGTCTCGTTAGGGTTTTGCGGCGAGGAATACCAAAAAATTGCCACAATGGCGTACGCGCCAAAGGGGTTTGGTACTTCCAACGGGTCCATTGCGAGGCTCTACCATCACCTTTGGGTCTTTTCTGTATCTTCTGAGATCGCTAGCCGTCCGGGCAGTCGTACAAAATAACTAAAAACAAAGCATCGGGATTAAATCCCGAGAACAGTTCATATTATCACAACTATTCACATGTGTCCCTACCGCAAACCTGCTTTAGGGCACCCAGTTATGTTGTTCGCATGCTCCGAGAAGCCGGACCATTTTTATCACTCATATCATTTACACTGTATTCTGTGTGCATTTTCAGATAATGTCCAGCATGCCAAGGAGTCGTAGGGTCCGTCTTGACTTTGTTCCGGATCCTCAATCAGCTTCTCCCCAAAATTACCAAAATACCCTTGAGTCTATCCTAGGGTCATCTCTATGTCAAAATTACCAAAATACCCCTGTGTCAATACCAGGGTCAGCTCCACCCCCAAATTACCAAAATACCATTTTGCTATACCCAGAGTTAGTCCATCCTATGGATTTGACCCGGGAACCACCCGGGGCCCGCCGACAGTCATCCGAACCCCCGAGACCAATTTTTACTGAAATACCCTGGAACCTCGAAAACCTATTTTCAATATACAACTCCTACCGGGGACGACCCGGGACCCGCCCGATACCATTTTTCAACTCCAGGCGCCAAAATTCAACTTTTTACTATAAAGTCAACCCAGTCAACTGTGCTCACTTTTACTATCTAAAACTGTACCATATATTTACCGGGGACCTTCGGGCTCCTTTTTTCGGCTTCGGTCATGTATTTTCAACTTTTCAGTATAAAAACTATTATATCGTGTAAAATCACTTTTACTTTTCAAAACTGTACAAGATATATCCCGGGGCCCGCTGGCGGCCATTTTCGGCTTCGGACGCGAATTTTACAACTTTTTTCGACCCTATTTTCGGCCATGTAGTCACCCAAATAACTTCCCGGGACCCTCGTTGACTGTCGGTAGCCCCGGACGCCTATTTTCAATACTTTTCCCACTGAGTCGTGTAGTCCATTCTGACCCGTCTCGAGTCTCGGAATCTTCCGAAGATGTCCCGGAGTTTCCGCACCATATATATACCAGCTTTTGTCACCGCCGGAGTCTGACAAGGTCCTCCGCGTATGGTAGAAACGCCTCCATGTCCCGCTGGCGCAAATCCCCCATCGATCATTAACTTATCTAGAACTTCAGTGTTTAGCTCGAACTACGCGAGACCTGATTTCTCCTGAGGTCGGAGAATACGTAGGCAGCCAGATGACGGCTCGGTCCCGAATAAAACCTTTTTACCTTCTTGAACTACGTGATGACCTGATTCTCCTAAGACCGGAGATACGTAGGCAGCCCTGAAACCGGGCTCGGTCCAAATCCTATTTTTATCTATATTCCCCTTCTTTTTGTAAAAGTCTCATGCAATGTAATAAAACTCATTTTCAGGTAGACCATTTCTTTTCATTATATGTATATATGTTGTCACAAATTTTCATTTACTCATGTTGAAAAAGTCTGTTCCAAGTGCCGAAAGGGTGGGGTAGAGTGTTCCGGCTTCTCTACATGTAACGGTGAATTACCGAACCTTTTCTTTTCTAAAATCGCAGACCAAACATAAAACCGAGTCATTTCTATCAACCGATTCATTTCTATCAAACAAAACCGGGTCTCCAGACCCGAGGCATTTCTATCAAACAAAACCGGGGTCTCCAGACCCGAGGCATTTCCACAAATAACTTTTTCGATGGTGACTTGACACACCGAGAATTATGTCAAGTGGCGACTCTGAGTTATTTTCATAAATAACAAACATGGCTCAGTCACAGCTATAAAACCCATGCTATTACAAAACCACGTCGCTTTGAATATCACTTGGATCAATCGGCTATCGCTCAATTGGCGGTCGAAATCCCGGGCGCCACAATTTGAACTCTTGAAAGTGATACGAGTACATGCGGCACTGCACCAACTATGAGAAATCTACCAATCACATGTGATGTGTGAACAATGGCAGTTGTGTACGATAGTCTGTAGCTAGATGTGGATAAGGGAGCATGGAATACATATGCTAGATGCAACAATTGCTAAAGAGCCTAATATAGCTAGATTAAGAGATAATTGAGCATACCATTGAAAGCATGTAAGTTATATGAACTACTCCAGCAAGTGGAGAAAACAAGTAAAACATCACTCAAGCAAAATTAGTAGATTCCTACTGAAATCTTTGTGAGGACACAATTGCCACATGCAAGATATAACCAAAGCAAATCAAAAGCATTAAGTCATTATCAATTGGGGTTGTATAAATTTTCTTTTTTCATTGAGCTCTATCAAGAGCACGTTTTCTGAAGTAAATTTGGTTTTCCCTTCACATTAGTGCCCTGATAAGCACACGATAGAGGAAATAATTGTGGCTTAGTCCCTTCTTTTTGTCATACTTTAATATTCATCTCCGTTAGTTTATCTTGATATAGCATGGAAGGTGTATTTTTATGAGTTTTAGGTAATATGAGGCCATGGAGTATCCAAAAGCATTCATTGCCTAAGTGTACCCAAGGTCCCGGGTCATCATGAGGATCACTGGCTGGAGCTTAGAAGTCAATTCGAGGAGCTTTGGAAGGTTCAAAAAAGGACCGAAGGTAAGGGGAAAGCAAAAACAAAACTCTGGGAAATCTATTGTTTTATAATGATAGAAGCTTTTTAGCTCTAACAGTAGTAAGTCGAAATTTGGTTTTAGGATTCAGTGGCATTTTGTATATGTAACCTTTTTGTCCTACTGGTAATAACGATTGATTTTCTGCAGATTTTTTTTCTCGATTTCACTTTTCTCAAAGGGCACTTAGAGTAATTTTTGGGATATTTTGTAGGGGTATAAATAGAAGATTTCTCCTACTTTTACTACTCTCTACCCTTTTACACTCTTGTTACCTCCTTCTCTTAGGTTTAGCTCCAAGCTCCATTGTTCTAGAGCTTTGATCTCTAGTTTTCTCTTGCAATTTCCTTTAATCTTATAAGTACTCTTTATTTCAGTACAAGTTTTAGTTGTTAATCTCATTTCTTTCCATGTTTTGTGTACTTCTTTCTCCTTTTTTGTTCATTTCACTAGCTATGGAGTAGTTCATTTGGCTTGGTCATAGGGTACTCTTCATCCTATGACTAGGTTCCTCAATATGTTTCTCAAAATGTGATACTCAAGCTTGTTTGTGAATGGTTTGAGTTCTTACCTTTTGATCCAAAACTAGGGTTGTTAAATCTTTGCTTATGTGTTAACAATGACCTTGGCACACATATTATTTAGATCAATGGCACTTTAAGTGTTTGAAAAAAATGTCTCAAAGAACTTATTCCCTTTCCATACACCATTTTTTTTTGTATAAACATGTGTTTCAATGTTAAACCCTCTGAATGAGAACATGGTGAGCATGTTCTCATTTTAGTTATCTTTGAGAAGAGTTGAATGACCTAGGGTGTGGATGATTTGAATTACCTCGCCTTTACTTAGGATTTTATATACCGTTTTTAGATTAAGTTAGAGTCAAGTGTTAGTCCACCAAATCCACCACTAAAGGTTTGCGATCCTAAACGCTTAACCCTCGATATAGGAGGTAGAGTAGATTCCTCTACTTTGGAAAAAATTCTTACTCTACACTGCCCTCCATTTTCTCCTCTATTTCAGAAGATCAAGTTTGGTACCCCAATTATGGAGTATGAAAAGAAATAAGAGGATGACTAAATTGAAATATATAAAAGAGAAAGCATTCGAAGAAAAGGATCTTGCTATTGTGAGCTAAGCATAGAAGAAATAAAAAAATACGCACTCCAGTGCACATTTTATATTTTTCAATACATTTACAGCTATTGTAAATATTTTTTCACACATTTTAACCTACTTTGTAAATCTCAACATAAATCCACTAGGCCTATTTTAGCATTTTCCAAAAGAAAATTAGGTAATGATATGAGAAAAAAGTGAGAGAACATTCGAAATGGTGATGTAAAATAATTATTTAAAGATTTATGGTTGAAGTTTGTACCATAATTTTTTTTTTTAGGTGCAACGGAAACTTAAAAGGTACCATTGTACCATAATTTTAAGACCAAGTAAAAAAGAATAAAATCTCTTTTTTAATTATAAATTACTTTACTATTTTAATCCTGAGAGGGTATTTGGTCGGAGATGCTCTAAACCGCCAGTCCTCAGTCGTCTGCATTCTCTCTCTGTCTCTCTCTCTCTCTCTCTCTAGGGTTAAGTCTTACTCCACAGTAGCATGGACCCTTCAAAGAAGCGCAGAGCCGACGAGAACGGCACCGCCTTATTCACCACAGCCGAAATAGACAACCCTCCGCCACCAAACCTCCTCACTCTAGACGACGCCCACAAGATCATCAAACCCTTCACTCTCGACCAGCTCCTCGACATCCTCCATCCCGCCCTCCTCTGCCACCCTGACGTCCTCGACGCTGTCCGCTCCATCGCCGACGCCGACCCCTCCAAGCGCAAGCTCTTTATCCGCGGCCTCGGCTGGGAGACCACCACCGAGAAACTACGAACCCTGTTTTCCTCCTTCGGTGACATCGAAGAGGCTGTAGTTATCACCGATAAGGCCACTGGGAAATCGAAAGGCTATGGCTTTGTTACTTTCAAGCACGTTGATAGCGCACTAGTTGCCTTGAAGGAGCCCAGCAAGAAAATCGACGGCAGGATGACGGTGACGCAACTTGCGGCTGCTGGAAATTCAGGTCAGTGATCAGAGGGCTCGGATCCTCTGTAATTTTTCTATGGACCAGTTTGATCCATTTTTTAGAGTGCTGCATTTTTTTTTCTAGAGCGCAGCTTGATATTTAGACCAAGCTCTAAACTAGTCTATACATAGCATTTTGGCTCCAGTATACATGAATAGTTTGAATAACTTTCGATTAGACTAATAATCTACTAGCATAAAACCCGGCACGGTTAAAAACATGAAGATTAAACAATTATGAAAACTCAAAAATTATAGCAACATGAAGAGAGCAGTGTAACTTTAATACTCTTTTATTGTATTTACTCTTATTGTGTTTTGAGCAAGGGCGGAACCAAAATTTTAACGTAGAAGGAGCTGAAGTATGGTCTCCTCCAACCTTGCTTTAAGGTGCTTATTAGAAACATAACCTTAACCAAAATTTTATTGTAGAAGGAGCTAAAGTATGGTCTCCTCCAACCTTGCTTTAAGGTGCTTATTACAAACATAACCTTTTAGTTGGGGTATAAACAGATAACGATTTGGGATTTTCAAGTGTGGATTAATAAAGGTTGGACGATCAACCGACAAATCAGATCTTCCTGAAGATCTCTGATTTTTTTAATACTTCTTATGCTTTAAGTGCGCTATTTTATTCTAACCACGAGAAACTGAAAGACAAACCCTGGTGGTATATACTATTTGTGATTGTGACACGAAAAGACCCCCAATTCAGGTTTATTACCGAATTGGGGTTATCCACGAGAGTGACAACCTTACTCCTGCGTTGGGGCATCTGTACTATAGAGGAATTGCTGACACTTGTAAGCAACACTCACGGTTGCCAGTACCTTCTCCTATGTATAGAAGATTTTCAATACGAAGATTTTTTGGAGATTTTAAAAAAATTGGAATTGTGGTATGGGATGGTAGGCAAGAGAAAACGACCCGTTTTCAAATTTATTACCCAATTAGACCTATCTGAAAGACTAAGCGTCTTACTCATATCTAAAGACCTATACACGATTGATCGCCTAAAAGAACCCATAAGGAAGCCTAAGAGTTGCAAGGCGCTTCTAGAAATAGAAGATTCTCCGATGAGGATTTTGTAGAGATCTTTCAAAAAGTCGAATGGTGGTATAGACTCGTACTTTTTAGAGAATAAAAATTCTTACTTCTACTACCTATGCTCTGTGTTGTTATAAAATGGTTAGTGCGTACATCGTTAAAAGGGAATCTACTAATAGTGGGAGAGGGAGAAAGCAAGAACCCCTATACAGCCCATTAACCAGGCTATGCAGCATCAATGGAATAGGCAGTGTTCGAAAAGAAGGTCTAGGCGGCCGAGTACTCGTCGCCTAGGTGCTAGAAGCCCCCTGCCGACTAGCCCGACTAGCCTAACTAGTCACCTGACTAGGTGCCGAGTACTTGGCATAGAAGCTAGAAGGTGCCTGGCTGACCTGGGAGCGCCTAGTGAGTTTTAGAACCTTGGGAATAGGGGGGGTTGGGGGTGTGCCTGCTCGGCTGTGGCTCGAGGTGTCAAATCTGCCATGTCGCTCTAGCCTAACCTATTTATTTTTGTGCCTAGCATGCTTCATGTCATGCCTAGTTCGGTTTCGAGACACGCTATGTAGAATACTCTAGGCTTGACTTGGTACATAGTCATGCCACAATTCGTGTCATGTGATGTCGTGCGCCATCGTCTGCGTATCTCATGCATGTGCCATGCTCGCGCGTGGACGGATCTTGTAAAGGTAAAAGTAAAATATTTGACAAAACGAAAATACATTGAACTTAAGTGTACCATAGCTCTCATATAGAAATGAAATATCATTACTCTTCAATTGTTAAGATTTGCATCCTTCTACGAATTGTCCATGCATTCTTCCCACCAATAAACTCGCACTTTGAATGACACCAAATTAAACAAAGGTATCATTTGTCCATCGCCGTATGCAAATAATAATGACGATCTCTATTCTCGAGAAGGTAAGATTATACAATAACAGGGTATATAGTAACATTTCTGATCAATCCTTAAAAGACATGCATTACCTTTATCTTTACGTGGATATGTCTCTATTTTTTTCCCCGCCAGGATTTAGAAAAAGAAAGAAAATTGCAAATTCATACAAGGTTAACAAATAATAACTCTTTCCTTAGTAGTGGTTGGTGTTGCCGCTCGATCTTATTCGACGTTTGAGGCATTAATTTGATTGCACTTACAAAAGGATTTCTTGTAGGAAAGGAAAATTTGAAGAACGTCAAAATGAAAAGACTTAAAATTTTGCTTTTTGAGTTTTCCTATCATTGTATTGTCCCTAGATTTGGAGGGGAAAGAAGACGTGTTAAGAAGTACGAACTTCGAACCCTGAAGTTTCCCCATTAAATTTAGCCTGCGGCTCATATAGTTGAATACTCGCGCGGAAAAGAAATATAAAATTGATTAATGTATCCAATTCAAATCTGTTAGATAACAGATTTAGAACTCATTTAAATTTTGGCATAAAAATAACCAAGTTGCTCTCATTTAAGTTTTTGGAGTCTTACAAATATCTAATGGTACCATTCCGTCATGGGTTGACGTTGACACTTAATATGAACCACAGATGAATACCACCGTTGGAATAAAGTAGGGTTCAATAAGGCCATTGTATTTATGACATGGTATTCCTTTATGAGAACAATGAATCAATGTGTGACTTCAATTTCAAAATTATAAGTCAAATTTAGATTAGCCAATCATGAATTCGGAATGATATTTTAGCATAACAAAAAGATAATTTGGTATAAACGTATAAGGTAACAAAACAGGTAGTCTTTGAAAATAATTAGTCGAAATTTTACTCTTCCCATAACTCTCCTAATTAGTAGCACAAATTAAGCAAAATGGACCAAACACTATAAAACTTCTCCCCATATATGCTCTGCCAAATAAATGCGTGAAGAGTTATTTTAAGAGTAATGGATTCTACCTATTATAGTCATAGATGTATTCATTCTACCTAATTTAATTTTGTATCTCCAATGAGGAAGTCAACATTAGATTTTCTAAAAGGAATTCAAAAGTAAAATTTAACATTAAGGTGCCACGTGTCACTTCCACCCCCTCACGAAAAGTCACTGTGTTAATATGTAGTGTAGATTAGTGTTCTAAAAATCGGCCTAGTCGGTGCCTAGCCGACTCGATTAGTGGTCTAGGTGGTCAATTAGTCACCGAGCCGATCGGGAATTAGTCGGCATTAGTCGTTGACTAGTCGGCAAGTCGGGATTAGTCGAAAGTCGGGATGATTCGGAAAGTCGGGATTAGTTGACAAGTCGGGCCTATCCGGAGACTAGTCAGAGGTAATTTCTTGATATTTAAAAAAAAATTGGATGAAATATGTGATATTAAAAGGTACAGGGAGGTAACTGTTATTAATAACAAAGCAAACATATACAATAAGACATAACCTATAGGTCGTATATCCTAATCGTCCTGTACTCTTGTTCGAAAAAACAGAACAGGAAAACCTTAAAGCCTAAATCAATCTCTCCCTTTTCGTCATCCTCACTCTTTTTCTCTCCCTGATGGTTGTCTCTCTCAATCTCTCTCCTTGTCTCTACTGTCTGCAGTCTACTTATGTTTCCATGTCTTTATTTTGGATGTTATTTAACGAAGAGGAAGATGAGGATTATGAGTATAAGTCCGACGGAGAGCATGTTTTGTAATTGACTACTTATTTGGTATTACTTAGTTTCCTACTTTCATTTTGTTTGAACTTTGAACATTGAATTTGGCATTATGGATTGACTAAATATTTTGTTTTAGAATTTTACTTAGTTTCTATGTTTTTATTTGATGATTTGTGCTACTTATGTTATTCTATTTACTCAAAACTTGGGAAGGAGGGAGGAGAATATATATATTTTATTAAAAATAAAAAAATCCGACTAGCCAATTAATCCCCTTGTCGCTAGTTGGTACCGACCTTGGACCGCCTAGCTTCTTTTAGAACCTTGGTGTAGATATGATGTCTAAGAGATTAGGGTTTGTTCGAACTTGTGGAAAAGAAAAGAAAATAATTAAGAGAAAAATTTGAAGAAAGTGGATTATTCTCTTGTTTCGTTTTAGAAAGAAAATGGAAGGAAACTAGTGGGAAAAGGACTTTCTCCTTTTTGGCTTCAGGAGGAAAATGGAAAGAAAATAATGACGTCCGACGGCCTTCCTCTTCAAATTCAAAATTCAGTTACTTCCTCTCCCAGTTTCTTTGTAGTTTCCCATTTGGCCATTTCTAGAGTTTTCCTTAAGAGATTCCGTTATTTTGTTTTCCTTTCTCCCTAAGGTTTGTCTGGAACTTATGGAAAGAAAGGAATGTTTACCCCCTTGTTTGGTTTGGGAGAGGAGAAAAGAGAAATTGGCAAAATAGAGTTCATGCGCACTGAATATTGCTTTCAGTTTTCTCACATTTTCCTTTCCTTAAACCCACTTTCCATGAGTTTTAGACGGAGCGTAAACTAGGAACCGAACAACCAAAGAGGAAAATTTCTCGTTTCCCTTTCTTTTCACCGTTTAAAATTTTTTGTTCCGTTGTTTGGTTCCTGGAAAGAGAGAAGGGAACTTTTAAAAGCCAAGTTTAGTTTTCTCTCCAATTTTTTTCTTTTTTTTTCATTATTTTCCCTTCCTCTCCCTTTCCTTCCTCAAGTTCGAGAGAGATTATGTTCCAAACAGAGGGTAAGTGTTTTAAATGGGAATCTTATATCTGTTTCTGATCCGGTGCTAATACAGGGATTGGTGGTGTTGATGTTTCCCTGAGGAAGATTTTTGTGGGTAATGTGCCGTTTGAGATTTCGTCAGATAGGTTGTTGGGGCACTTCTCGGCGTTCGGAGAGGTAGAGGAAGGGCCTTTAGGGTTCGATAAGCAGACAGGTAAGGAGAAGGGGTTTGCGTTCTTCATTTACAAGACAGAGGAGGGGGCTAGGGCTTCGCTTGTGGATCCGGTTAAGAACATTGAGGGGCACCAGGTGATGTGTAAATTGGCCGAAGATGGGAAGAAGAGGAAGCCTGGTGGTGATGTTGGGGCTGGTGTGCCTCCAGTTGGGTCGGTTGGGCCGGTTTCACTGAATTCGGGTTACGGTGTGCCTGGTGGTGGGTTTGGAGGCTTCTCTGGTGGACTGCCCCATCAAAATCCAAACTTTAATCCTGGATTTGGGAATCAGGGACAGTCTTCATTTGTTGGCGCTAGTGGTGGGTATGGCGCGGGTTTGGGCAGAGGTGGCGGTTATGGTGGTTCACAATATGGTGTGTCTGGGTCAGGCGAATATGGTGGATATAGGTTACCACCAAGCTCTATTGGGATGCCATCCGGGGGATACCCAGAGAGCGGGAATTACGGGGTGTCATCATCTTCTTTTCCAAAGCAACTGCACCAACCGTCACCGGGTCCTAGATTTCCTCCTGGTGGAATGTACCAGGGCGGTATGCAACCCTACTATTGAGGTAACTTCTAGCCCCAAACTCAGTTATAGTGTTATATTTCCACCTTGTTTTACTACTTGTTCATCAATCATTAAGTTGATTGAAGTGGTTCTCTGTTTTTTTATTTTGTCGCCACATTTTCTGTACTTGATTTTGTTGCTTCTTGATAGTAATACCCCACAAGTTTTCACTCCAACACTACACGTCTTCTACTCTAGTGTTATCTTTTTAGCTCGAATATGAAATATGATATGATTCTGGTAGGAATATGAAAATTGTTGTATCCTTGTTGGAGCACTTTAATTTCCTACTTCCTGTACTTCATGAACCCTATGTTAGTACAGTATGATTCTCTGGTGTTGGTCCTTCTTTGTGCCTGTGAGAAGTTCTCTGTGACTTGGTGTCGTCTTTCTAGTCAAGTTCTTTTGTTGGATTTTGTGACGGCCTTTGCATCAATTTCCACATATTGTGGAATACTTCTAGCTTATTGAACTTTGTTTGTGTATTCAAAATTGCTTCTTAATTTTAACTCTGAAAATAGCACATTCCAAATAACATAGAAATACATACCAAGTAAGGGCCATTCCAGTCCATAAGAACATGCTTTTAGGAAAACAATCAACAGCATTTGATAGACTAAGAAGTTCATGAACAAATATATTTATATTTTCCTATTATGGCTTTAGAACATGAAAATGATAAGTCAGTAGTGGCGGAAGGCACAAGCAACTACTTGTATGTTGAGTCAAAGCACAGAAAAACCTTAGGAGGTCAATTTGAAAGCGTGCTTGTCACAAAAGTTCAAAACAACAATGAAAGGAATGCAGAGCATATTAAGATAATCAAATTAAAACAAAAGGAAAGGTAGTTTTCTTCTATTATTCCCAGAGCATATTAAGATGCAGTGCCGGTTTATTTCAGAATAGAACTAATGGAAAGGTAGTTTTCTTCTATTATTCCCTTCTTCCCTCAAAAGAAGTATTGGCTTAAAGTTATCTTGTTTCATGTGGTTGTATCTTTTATTTATGCTTGCTTTTAGGCCAAAAGTTTAATGCTCTTTGGGCATTAATGGAACTGTTTGTGTAACATCTTTTGTCCATTGGCTACCAGTCCTGGACAATATTAGAGTTTCCTCGACATTTGGTTTACTATGTGTATGATTGGAGGATCTCTCCTCTGGGTCCTTCAATCTGAAAGGGATCCAATTTTATTTAGGTATCCTTCTTTTCTGCTTTCTTTCCAAGGAGCCTGAAGTAAGAAAACAGAAGATGTTGAGGTTCTAGGATTCATTGACGTGTCTGGTACATATATTCGGTTGGCCATGATGAAGAAAAGCAATTTACATCTGAGTGACTGCCCCAACATTTAATGAAGTATTCAAAGAATGTGAGGAAGGGTAAAATATTAGGAAAATGCCAGTACATTTATTGTTTGTTCTTACATGTCCATAACCTCAAGGATTAAATGTGCCATGCCCTTTCCATCTCTGCTGCATCGATGCAATATAAGTGGTCAGTTGACTAGTTGACTTGTATCTGTAACTTTTCTTGGTGCTGTTTTCCAACTTTTGGGTTGTTTGAATAACTGCAGTCATCCAGTTTATTTGAATAGAATAGTGGATGTTTTAAATGTAATGTGCACTGACAATTCTGAACCTGTTTTCTTACATATAACATGATTGTCTATGCTTATTTTTGGCTGGTATTTGTGATTCTTGGCATGCGCATGGGGTTGGTAGCACAAATAATGTTATTTGGTGTAGAACATGTAGCATGTCTTCTCTATCATGTGTTCTTTGGGCCTGTCTTTCTTTTATCGTAGTAGTTACTTGCTTCCATTTATGGTCAGGTCTAAGCCTACTTGGCTAGTCAAGTGCCATTGGCATGAATAAGATGGATTTGAGTCTAAGGTTTATGCTACTGAGTTGTTGCTTCGAATGAGACGGCACATTTACAGATGTCTATTACTCCCTTCGTCCTATTTTGTTTGCTCAGTATTCTATTTTGGGATGTCCCAAATTGTTTGTGGTCTTTGAAGAGACAAAGAACAAGTGTGTATATTTTCATAAACTAGTGCTCAAATGATTAAAAGTTGTTTAAAAGGGTTGGTCAATTCTGATTTATATTCCAGGTGTCACGCCCTTAGGGAGGATCCTTTACATCCCATGAGGTCCTCCCCAGAGGCAAGAGACTGTTGGGAAACGAATCCGAGAACCCAATAATGACGCGTACATATTAGACAAAAAAAAAAAGGAAAGAAAAGAAAAACAAACTGAAAACCCTACATGGTGGAGTTTGGGTTTACCTCTCCTCCATAGACACAAACGCACGGTGGACTGGTTCTTTTTTCTTTAAACTGATTAGAGCACGAGCAAAGCTTGACCGTACCTTACAATCTTCTGCACTATTCCCTTATACCTTGAATCTAGTACCCGATTGTGGACTCCAACGAGATCTGTTTTTCTCTCTCTCACAGCCCTCTATTGAATCTCACAAAATCGTGTTAAGACCTAGAGAATATGACGGTATATTTATAGGGCTAGGGCAGGGACCTCAGGAGAAATAAATCTGGGCTCCTTGTGTAAATAGGAAATCCTAATCCGAATCGGATTCTAATTACACAAATTATAATTCGCACCACTGAAGAATTATAATTGCACTCCCGTCGTTATCTCAATTATATTTTGAGCTCTATGTTATTAAATACTACTTATTAATCTCTCCATGTTAAAATTACAAATACCCGTTGATTCCATTAAATTACTGACAGAGACATCTGGTGCTATGTAAAAGACCTTAATTGGACTGGAATCACGACCGTTTTGGAGATGGGTACTAAATAAAACGGCCTTCCATGTTTTTAACACCTTGGGGAACTGTTTGATGTGAGTTTTATCTATGTGCAAGTTGGTAAAGCCTTATCTCTTTATGTTTGATGTGAATTTTTTTCTGCGGCAGTTTGTAAGGCGATTCGCTCTTTCAATGTGACGCTACTGGTCTAACAGTGAGCTCTACTGGTCCAACTGGATACATATTTTGAACTTCACTTTACTGACAAAGAATTAGACGTCGTGTATCACTTGACTGTTCCTTTCTCATTCATTCTACTATCCACACTTCTGTTATGATGTCTGAATTAGACTTGTTCCTTTCGTGTTTGTTCGGGAACCGGGTTCGTTGCGTGTATGTATGATGAACTTGTCATTGACGTTTTAGTTAGTATGACAGCTCGTGATACCAAACCAAAACCAAACCGAGCCTCATGTCCCAGTCAATTGGGGTCCGCCTTATGACAGCTCGCGATAGATTTGTCTAAATTGAAGTTGGACTAATGTTTTGCATTGGGTTTTGAATGCATTGATTGCATTTGGCTAAAGGTTGTTATTTCCATAGTTGAACGGCACACTACTAATAGCGTCTTTATTTGGTCTTCAATTGGAGTCCGTAAAAGTTAATTTAGGGTTTGAGCCCAGTAGGGTACTAGTTTATTTTGTTATCTTTTGGAGTGGATTCTCATTTGTTTACCCTTTTGAATGCATTGAGTAATTGATAAATGTGTTTCCTTGAAATTTACCTGTGTTTCCTGGAGATTACCAGGTTTTTGGTTTTTCCCCCCTTTTATGGGCTACTCCAGTGGATATAGCATTAGGTTTCAGTATTAATTTTACAGGATCAAGATGCGACCCATGTGTTTTTGACTTTTTGTGGTTAGTACGCTGTATGTTTTTGTTTCATATAGCAGGAGCACAATTTTGTCTCTCCAACAGCCTTAGCCATTTTACTTGTTTTTGGCTAGCTACATATAGCCAACCTTTCGAGGCTAGACAAATTTTGTTGACCTATCATTGTCGCATCATTAACCGTCTTACCAAACATGTGCTGATGCACGCTGTGTACGTTAAATAGACAAAATGCCAAGTAGTGTTTTTTTTTTTTCGAACTGGTAAAGGGTGAGAAGGGGCGACCAGCGTAGCAACCCCCCATGGGCTTGACCATTGGGGTTCCCGACCCGCTGTGGAATGTCCGGTTGAGCCATAGCTACTGTCCGAATAGGATATGCCGTCACCACAGCACCACCTAGGTGACTAGTTGGCCAAAGGCCCTCTCTGCAAATCCACAGAAGTCCCAGCAATGGCATGGGAGGGATTCGAACCTGGGAGTCCATGCACATGGAGGGAGGGGAATCTTATTCCACTCACTTTGGCCAACTGGGCTACCCCTCAGTGGTAATGCCAAGTAGTGTTGGAGCACATTATTTTGTTTTTGTTACAATTGGAGCACATTCATTCCAGCGTGATTATGTAGAATAGAGATCGTACTAGTTTGGGCAATTCTGTGGTTCAAAATGACTATTTAGTGTTTGAGATGCTCTAACATTGTAATAAATTGTTATAAGCCTTTTCGGAAAACACGTGAACTTTTTCTTTAAATTTCATCATATTCGCAATCTTGTCATGCTGTAATCACCTCTCATGCGTGCTGGTCATTCTGTTGCAAGTTAAACATCTTTGAGTCTTCGCAATTTGAATGAAAAAAGGACAGAATAACAAAATAAACGGCTTGCTTTGATATGCATACTTGGTCCACTCTAACCTAGTAGGGATGGAAGAAACGAGAGCATCCATTTTCATCTACAACCTTATCCTGATATAGTTAGTCAGACCAAGGTTCGCGATCGATTTATGGGTGATTTTGAAGCTGAAATTATTTTGCTGAACTTCTGCTTATTCAGAAGTATCCTTTCAATGTATTTAGATTGCTGCTTGTCTACACATTCATGTAAATATATTTTCAAATTGCTGTTCATCGAGGCGTCCACTGTTTGATTTCTGTGACGTATTCGCTATGCAACTGATAAAAATAATACTTGCAAATTCGTAGTCTAAAATCCATTGCAAAACAAACACCTAACTGGTTTCTCTTTTAGGTGCATTTTTTGGACAGTTGGCGGTTTGGAGAGGAGGCCTTTAAACACCTATGTGAATAAATAGATTCAACTCTGCCATCGGCTTCAGTTTACACCATCTCTGAAAGAGAGAATAATTGAGCACACCATTGGTGTTTTTCTTGACCCTTTAACGGCATGAGTTGCGCATTTGTAAGCTGTGGCTGCTGGTGTTTTGTTGGAAACTTCAGTTCGGGTGGAATCATGTTTGCAACTATAATCTATCCTCAGGATCTTTTGTAATGTAACATTTCCATTGAAACTATTTCGACAGTAAATTTTTGTACTAGAGATGTGCAAGAAAATTTAACATCAATTTGTTTTTGTCAGTTATAGTGGGCATCATAGAATTAGATTTGTTTTTCTGAACTGTAGAGTACCGTGGCAAAATTTAATTGAATTAATTCCGGTTGGTTTCATTACTTCTCTACGCCTTCTCACTCCGCGAAAAGTCACAAACAGAACTGGGTGCATAACCCTTTGTTTCCCACATTTCAATTATAAAGTAGTAGGTGTCATAATGTGAGACTTATTATTTCTTGTTGATTTCGTCCAAAGAGAAGACGATGAGATGCATTTCAGAATTCGGCAGCGTCAGCATGATACCGATTATGTCATTTAGCACATCTTGAAGTCCCAGCAGTAACCTGAATGGAATTCGTTTGGATGTGAGCATATCGAAAACCTTGCGCCCGTGAGCCCATGGCATTGCCTGGAGAGCCGCCAATCCTTCCACCATTGAAACTAACGAGGCAATTATCCACGTAAAACCCTCCCGTTCTACTACTAAACCGTCCTCATTCGCAACCTACTGTGCTGCAACACCTCTGTAATTTCTTGCATCCCAAGCTCCATCGCCCAGAGCAGACATGAGACCGAGAAAGCCCAGAAGGGTTCATCAAACTACTGTGGTGTTTTGTTTTTTTCTTACTGTTATAGAAATAATTGAAAGCCAGTTTGATTTTGGAATTGAATCCTCTCCAGGATGAGATGGTCCAAATCTGGACCGTCCATTTGCTACAATCAGTGGTTTGGATTTGCTCTTTAGGTGCCCTTGTTCAAATGAATTGTTGCTTTTTTTAAAGCACGGGTTATGGGAAACTTGGGTCCAGTTCCAGTTCCAATTGAGTCTTAAGGACGGGACTCGTCCAGTTTCTCGATTTTTACGCCCATCTCGGGTCCAAATGGATTGGAGCGTTCATTTTGTAGAATTCACAGGGTAGTTCCCCCATACAAAAAAAAATTATAGGGCTCAGTGAGTTCCCATTTGATAAAATTTGCTAAAATCAACAGTTAATTTTAGCAATTGAGGAAGCCATTTTCTAAAATCTTTGATTTTAACTCACAAGAATTTTAATTTTAGCAAATATTTATTTTACCAGATTTTATCAAATGAAACTCAATGCAGAGATTTTGACATTTTGATAATCCAACGGACCGACTGTAATAGACCACTTGGAGGAGTTATTTGTTAGTTTCGTACTCCACAGCGTTCTTTTAAGTAATTTATTCGGGGAGGCCTTTTTACTGCACACTATATTACTGTTCCTACTCAGCTTTCTCATACCTTTACCATTACATAAGCGTGAGTTTCCACTACGGTATTTTCATATTACAAGTTATCAATTCAGTTGATTTGTATATGAGGAGAATGATTTGTGAAAGAAAATAAAAAACACTGAAAATAGGGTAGTGAAAACTCAGCTTGGGGTCATTGATAAGCTGTAGGCTGCCCAAATCATTTAGGTTTCGTTTGTTTGGCGAGAATATCAATGAAATAATTTATTACGCCCTCCATTCCTAAATAATAGTCTGTTACGAAAAGTCATGCCA
>JAXBDA010003116.1:0-37041 GCA_036023075.1 Gaultheria prostrata | reverse complement strand
ACGAACCCGAAAGAAACCCTAAAAACCAAAAGGCTCCAAAACCTCAACGGAGAAACAACAAAGAACCTTCGAATTGTCAGCCATTAGAGAGAGTTCTTTTGAGATCAGCTTCAATCATTTCCTTTAAGATTGCTTCATCCCCCGGAAGAAGGTTAACATCAAGAATATTCCCAGTGGTTAATGATGCTAAAATATCCTCATCCAACCTTTTCTCGAAGCTACTAACATCCTCTTGAGCCATATGCATGGGCCCAAAAACGGAGTGTCGGCTGTCCCCCGAAGAAAGAGATGCATTAATGGAAGAGCCAAGGAGAGATTGATCGTTTCTTCTAACTTTCTTCGATCCCAGCTTTAACCTTCTCGAGTTGTTCTCTATTTTGTCCAAGCAATACGTCCTCGAAAAAAGAGATGCTTTCAAAGGATTATATCTCCATAAGGGGATAAAATTCCTTCGAGCACCTTGTTTGGTGTGGTTTTCTTCTTATGACGTTTGAGTTCCACATACTTAATAAGAGGATCGGTAGAAACAAGAACTAAGGTTGTTGAATCAACATCATCCACCAAAACCTCAACAGGAACAATCACATTCTCTGTTGAATCTGCCATCTCCTACACTAACTTAGACAGATGAACATCTTGGCAGTCATCTTGATTTGAAACAAAAGAATCTTCCACCCTAGAGTTCAATAGGACCATAGAATCTGAGATATCCCCTTGGAATTCAGCTTGAAGACCACCACTAGCAAGTTGCGCTGTCTTCAGAATGTTGGAAGTTTCGACTCCCTCTTCATGTGACTTTGATTCCCCAAGTTTTGTAGAATCAACCACCTCCTTACACATATAAAACGGGCATCGACCAAAAGGATCAATCCCAGCTATTTCACCTTCCTCTCTTTCTCCCACCTCATCTTCTTTTAGATCGGTTTGTGGCCAAGAATTTTGAATTTTTTCTAAATCAGGTTGAAAACAAACCTCCTCCGTCACTTTGATCCTATGAGTACTCTCACCAATCTCCATTTGAATCCATCCATCCAATTTCGCTATTGATTCGGTTGAAATCAAAACTTTTCCTTGAGCAAAAGAGGAGCACTTAAGAGTAGATTCATCAGTAGAAATGAAACAACCCAAGTGATCCCCAATTGATTTAAAAGTGCACTGCGACCAAGCATTAAGAGGAACCTCCATACACAAGTTTTGTAACATCGTTTTGGTTTTCCAGAACAAAACAAAATCATTCGGACACAATTCCGAGTACAACCTTTCACATATACATAAATTCCACACACATTTCTTAAGCGGAATCCACGTGTATGTAAGTGATTGTGTTTGGGGTTGTGTATGAATGGTTGTATTCCTAGCATCTCTCTTTCCAGAACCACCTCTGTAAGCACATGGCCCCCAATAATTTTAGCACACGGCCCCAATAATTTTTTTCCCCTATTATTACTCTAATTTCTCTATGAATTTATCTCCCCTCGTTACCAAAAAAACCTACCTCATAAACTGGACCAAACAAACTCCAGGGATTCCTGAACTTTGCACAAGGGATAAATTCTATTTTGCACCCTTAGTTTACTAAATACTAGAAGATCTTAAATAGGCTGGCCAAGGCTGGGCAAAATACAAAACTAAAGTGGGGTCAATAAGAAAATTTGGGGAGTATACTAGTAGTTGCCCTGCTGAAAGTTGAAGCTCAGGGGGGTCAATTGACCCCAGTTGTCTCCAAGTGCCTCCGCCCTTGACGGTCACGGACACTGATATGGGCACGGATACGGCAATTCTAAAAAATGGACACGGACATGGCGGTGGACACAACAATATATATTTGAGTAATACCATTTTTACCCCTGTAAAAATTAAAAAAATTACAAATTCCCTGACCTGTCCCCGTAAAAAAATTCAAAAAGATAAGGGACACGCCATGCGTATTTGGGTGTGTCCCCGTGTCCGACACGTGGATACGGCAACCACTAGAAGTGTCGGTGCTTCATAGGATATGATATGCACACTTCACCAGTTAATGGATTCCTTTATTTTATTGTACTTTTCTGTTGCTGTTTTTTTGTTTTTGTTTTTTGCTGTTGTTATCGGAGATTGGCAGGATGGGGCACACTTTATCCACTAGCCGTAACATGATTCTGAGGTCCAAAATAAATAAAATCACATTATTCACTCTTCATAGCTATTTTTGGCAAAATTGAAGACAGAAGAGAGGGAGACCGGTGGTGGAGTCTTACCTCTGCCATGGATTTGATCTTCAAAGTGATATCAGTACTAAGAAGGACAAGCTGTCCATGATTCATAGTTCTCCTGGAAAGGAGAGCATATTCAAGGATGTGGTCTTCAGCAGTTGGTGAAACAATTTCGACAAAACTCCCCCAGGGAGAAAAGGGTGATAGGGTTGCTGCCCCACCTGGGAACCCGCAGTTTCCCTCACTAAATGGAGACTTAGGATAAGCTTGTGGGGTCGGTGCGGTAGGCCTTACTTCCTCCTCTGAGCTCTGAACGTGAATCCACCAACTTGTATTCACCATACACTCGTCAATCCATTGTAATGCAGCAGAAGCCTCAGTTTTTCTTCGAAACAGGCTGCCTCGTCTGTTCAAGCAATCCAGCTCCCTTATGACTGATTTTATAAGGCATCGCCCATGGTCATTAGAAGATAAACGTCATGTAAAACTTAAATAAGGATACGAAAACAAAGTAGCAGAAGTTGATTACCTATTTGTGGAATGATCAATTGTGTTCCCTTGAGACCTTGCAAAAGCTGTAATGCCTTTCTCGACTCCTTGTTCAGAAAACAAGTAGTGTCCACTACCATGTTCCACCTCTTCTTTTCCATTGCAATGGACTTCTTCTGCAAGTCAGTTAAATGAAATATGCCCAAAAACCTAGTTATAACCTGGAAATAACCGAATACTACAAGCAAAATCTGAAAATGTAGTCGTACTAAGAAAAATCTAGTGACCTTCTCTATGGTCTGAACGTAGTTCACAGAATTGCCATTTTCCATTGTGTCACTAAGAAAAGAAGCTTCTGACTTGCTCTTGCCGCAGGAGTTCTCAAGTAGAAGCTGAAACGGCACTCTTTCGACTCTACCCTTCATTGGCATCACCACTGGTTTCAAATTTTCTTGATTCCTGGACGAATGCTTCAGTGGTTTCAGTTCTTTGAGCACTTCTGGTGTCTGGATCTTTCTGACTGAAGGGGCAAGAATGCTTTCTTCTAATGGTTGCGACTGTTTGATTTCTCCCACCTTACTCTTCTTCTTCATGGACCTTAGTAGAAGAGCATTTGGAGTAATGTTTTCTTTGTCTGCAGTAAAGGGTTCATCATTTTCTTCTAAACTAGTAGAAAGACCCTTTGAGATCACCTTGGTTTTCAAAGATGATGATTTGTTTGATGTGAGAGCCATATTCTTCATAGATCTCAACATAAGAGTATTTGGAGTAAAATTCTCTTTGTCTGGAGCGAAGACTTCATCGTCTCCATCTGAACTACTGGAAAAAGCTTTTGATATTTCATTGTCTTCGATATCCAGCTGATGTTGTAATTCAACTTCAGCATTTCTTTCAGCCCCTTCGATCTTTTCTCTGCTCCTACCAGTTCGAATCTGAAGAACACTAGAAGGTTTTCCTCTTCTTGACCAAATGCTAGGCAAATTGGACTTCTGCTCTGAATTCGCTATAGGGCTTTCTGGGTTTTCTTTTTGAGGACCTTTACTGGAATAGGGTGTCAGTGGGCTCCGGTTTGCTTTGCTGAGTTGCTGATTTTCAAAATGCGACAGAACATTCCCATCAGACATAGGTAATTTGTACACAGTTTCAAGAATTTCCTTTTGTTCATAATCCTTTACTAATGGATCCTGGTTCTCAACTATCTGAAGTACTTCAGCAATTGGATGCTCTTCTCTTAAAGGGCTCTGGTTTTCCAATTGTTCATGTGAAAATGAAGACTCCGTAGATTCCAGCAAATTGAAATTTTCGTCCAACCCTCTACATGTGGTGTTTGAGTTATTTACCTCAGACACGATTTCTGTAGTTACAGAAGGTTGTGGATTTTGGTTATCTCCAGACCACAGGCTGGAAATCTCCTTGTGTTCATGATCCGTCTCTGATTTGCTATTGTTTCCTATTTCTTCATCAGTAAACGAAGGTGAATTTACGTTCTCTGGTAATCCAGGTGCTGACCGTGTCATCACATTGTTCAGCAACGGTTTCGAATAATCCTCAGAAAATTCCAAATCCATATCATGAGAGTCCTGATCAATTGATTGAATTAGGTTATTATCAAGAAACAATGAGTTCTGTACCACAAAGACAGAATTATCAAGAAATTCAACAAACAAATTGCGAGCAATGTTCCATGCCAATTGAAGACAAAAATCCCAAACCCATTCCCATCACTGCAGCGATCAAGGTGGTTGGATATGGTTATTTTCATGAAACAAACTTTTTCATCCAATTAGGTACAGGAAAAAAAGGCAAATACTAGTGAGCAATGCAACAAACATGCGGTGAGAACTCGTGCCAGTTGAAGCAAATGTCCAAAAACCCATATCATCAAATAATTTGATTAGGCTAGTTTCAAGAATCTCATCCTACTACAATCACAAAATAAAAGAAAATGAGTCAAGAATTTCAACGAACACGTTGTGGCCACTCCACGTTTCAAGCCACCACATGGAGTAAAGGAAACAAAAAAAAAAAAAGGAACACTCACCTGATCCGTCCCTTCTTCCCCTTCTCCCTCTTCGACAGGCCCAGATACATCCAATGGCGACACGTATGGGTTGTCAATATCATATGCGCGGCTTAAAGGAACCCAATGAAGCCTGTAGACCCTACTTGAGCCACCAAGCTGCATCGTATCACCCTCATTCATCTCAACTCGAACCCCTGGTTCAATCTTCTTTCCCGAAACCCAAGTCCCGTGTACTAAAAAAAGAAATTCAACATCCCATCAAAGCTCAAATCACATGTCAATTGAACAAGAAAAATCCAAATTCAAGAACCCATCAGAGCTCAAATCAAATGGCATACATGTCAATTGGACAAGAAAAACCCAAAATTCAAGAATCCATCGAAGTACGCATATGTCAATTGAACAAGAAAAACAGAGAGAGAGAGAGAGAGAGAGAGAGAGAGAGAGAGAGAGAGAGAGAGAGAGAGAATTGAAGTGTTACCGGATGATAAATCGGTGAGGGACAGACGGTGGGAAGAGGGATTGGAGTGGATACGGAGGTGGAATCGGCTGATGCTGGGGTGCTCTAAGGTGATGTTGCAATCTGGGTGTCGTCCAACTAACAACAATGTTTCTTCGATTTCTTGAATTGGTGGTGGGTTACCATTTTCGAGGGGTTCGATTGGTTTGGTTTGCAGGAACGGGGGTGGGGTGTCTAGGAGGAAGATGTTCTTGAGGATGGCGTTGTTCTTCAGGACAGTGAACACAGCGATTGCCTTTTCTTCTTCCTTTTCAGCCATGGTGGGGGCAGAGAGAGAGAGAGAGAGAGAGATTGGTGGGGTTTTGTTCTTGAGCGGAAGGGCGGGGTTTTCGAATTGAATCTTGAAAACTTTTTTTCTTTTGATCCGTTGAATCTTGAAAACTTGAAAAGACGACCGTTACCCATTTTCTTGATCCTATTTTTATTTAATGTGGCATTTTAGCTGGAATATGAGGTTAATTTTTTATTTTGAGTAACATTTTCTTCTTCTTTTTTTTTTTTTTGGGTACTAGTAAACATCATTGTTGATCCAGACCCGGATATACCAATTCTCTGGTGATCCAAATCCTTTTTTTGAAGATTCGGATGGGATTCCTTTTCCTATACATTTTAAGCAAATCAAAGCAATAGTGGGGAAAAAAAGATCGGTCAATTTCATCATAGAAGACTTTAGAAGAATTCTCTCAAAGTTTATCCGTCCAAAATTCAGTTATCGTCGCTCAATAAAAATATTTGTGTGTAGTATATACAAATTTACGAAGTATTGCACTTTTTAGTCTTACAATAAATTTATTTATTTTTTATCTCCGTCTCTTAGCATAATTTGGAATCTTGTATTTTTTTTATCAGGTGAAAAGGGAAAAAAAAAAAAAACTCATTATTGATGTCCCAAGGGTTGGTTTGGCGGTTGGTGCTTACTACTGCTTCATGCAAATATTGTGATTACTGATTAGGACCTTCGTCTTGAAAGCTGAAACTCATAGTTGGAAGTAGGGGTGACCCATGGGGAAAATGTTAAATGACCATGAATTCATTAATTTACACCCGCGGTTTTTTGTTTTATTATTATTGTTTTTTTGAAGAGGCTAATGTTAATTTTTTTTTTGTTTTTTGACTTTCAATATACATCAATGGGAGATTAGTATGGAAATTAGTGAGTTAGTTCAAAGGGAGTCTAGTAGCTATCCGACTATCCGTAGCCCTAAACCTCAAATGCCTCTGCCGAGGCTTGAATCCTGATCTCACGTGTGGGAGAGCAGGAGATAACCGCTAGACTACAAGTCCTAGGTTGTTGATGTCAACTCAGTTGGGTCATTTTTTATGGTCTTTATTGATAGATTATGGGGTCAAAATTTGGTGAAGGCAAGTCATTCTATTAGCAACGGACAATTTACTCCACACAACCCACTTTCTCCATGTAACCCACACTTTAAATCCCCCCAACAAATTTCCTTCATACAACCCACTAAATACACCTAAACTTTCCATAATAATACCCCTACTTCCAAAATTACACTTCCTCCCTCACTCTCTCCTTGTTAGTTGTCTTCTCAATTTTTTTTTTTGGAAAACTACTCAAAACATATCGGTTGCAAAACTTATGTGAACAAGATCAAGTATTCTTGATTTCTCCAACCCAGATCTTCTAACCCATCAGCCGTCCACCATTGCCTCCCTCTCAGCCGTCCACCCATCACCCCCATCGCCACCCCACCTCTGTTCATCAGTCCCTAGTCCCCACGACCATCGCCGCCGTTGTGTTCATCGCCACCACCTAGGCCTCCACCTGAACCGCACCACCATCTCTCGTGTTTGAAAACACGATGAACAATTATCGGTCCTTAAATGTCGATATAAATAATTGCATGTTTTCGGAGTTTGAATGTTAAAAAAATGGAACAATTTCCGATTGTAAAAGTTGAAATCAATACCAATGTTGTAAATTTTGTAACTTTCGGATTGCAATGTCGAACTATGTAAGGTTTTTCGGCATTGCCATGTCGAAATTCACACAAGTTTTCAGCCTTTGAATGTCAAAAAGTTGTTCTTATCGAAATTTATGTAACTTTCGGATTAGGAATGTCGAAATATATGAAGTTTTTCGACATGGAAATGTCGAAATTTAGGTAATTTTCAGACTTTGAATGCCAAAATTTTCTGATTGAATATGTAACTTTCGGATTACAAATGTCAAAATATATGAAGTTTTTCGACACGGAAATATCAAAATTTATGTAAATTTTCAGACTTCGAATGTCGAAATTTTCGGAGATCATGGCCTGCGAACATGGTTAGGGATACATACATCAGCTTTTTCGAAGGGAAGCAGCACGTGACGAAGAAGAAGGGTTCTTTCCTCTCTATGCCCACCCTGATCTATGAGATCCTTGCCTTTAGCTATCCTCATGACTTCCCCTATTCTAATTGCTCTTTGATCTGTCTTGAGGGTGGCGGTGGTGATGTTTTCACGTTAAGGAGAAAAGGGCTGGAAGAACGGGGAAGAAAAGGAGAGATTCGGGGTGTTGAATTTTTTAGGGGCATTTTAGTCGTTACACAATAATACTCCCTCCGTCCCTTAATCCCTTAATAAATGTGTGTTTTGAAAATTTAGTGGGTACATTTCCTATTTTGCCCTTAAAAGTAGATTCCTTTTTGAAAAGTTAGTGGGTATTATTATATTGATAAGGATAAGTAGTGGAAAGTAGTTGTAAAAGTTGATGTGAGAGAATATAAGTTGGAATTACGAGGTAACACACTTAAAAAGGGACGGAGGGAGTAAAAATTATGAAATTTTTAATGGGTTGTATGGAATAAACCGTGGGTTGCTAATAGATCGCGCAAAATTAATTATCAATTCTCTTGTATAACAATCTTTCGTTGTTAATATATTTTCCTTGTGGTACTATTTCTAGATTGTTGTGTATATATGAGCTAGATTTAATTCTTTGCGAATTTCACATGATTGACATAGCGCCCAACTTTACCGGTGATGGCTTGAATTAGTTGATCACATTTACTGGTGACACGTGCTACCTTTGCAAAGTTGTAGCAAAATTTAATCATATAATATAGTACAAAATAAACACAGTTAAAAAAACAAAACAAAAACACAGCTTAAAAACTTGAATCAAACAAATTCAACCACTTCGATAAAATAAAAAAAAAACAAATTCAACCAGCCTAGTTAGCCAAAGTGAATGTGATAAGATTCTCCACCCTCCTTGTGCATGGACCTCCTAGGTTTGAATTTCTCCCATGCCATTGCTGAGACTTGTGTGGATTTACAGGGAGAGCCTTTGGCTAACTAGTCGCCTAAGTGGTGCTGTGGTGACGATCTGTCCTATTCGGACAGTAGCTATGGCTCAACCGGATATTCCACAACGGGTTGGGAACCCCAATGATCACGCCCATGAGGGGTTGCTACACTGGTCGCCCCTTCCACCCTTTTGCTGTTAAAAAAAATAATACTAATAAATAAATAAACCCAATTGGGTACTCCTTAAAAACCTGAGTTTTGAAGAATTTTTTCCTAATTTTTCTCGCCATTTTGTTTCTTTTTCTTGATTGTTGTCCGCTAAGTCATACTTAATAAACAAATTCAAATAAAAAACAAAGAATCACATAAAGGAAATAAATAAATGAATAAAAAAGAAAGGAACTTTAGGAAATGACGGTATAGAAGCCCAGAAAATATATCATCCCAGAAATGCTGTTGCCATATGATACTCCCTCCGTCCCTTTTTAAGTGATCCACTTGGGAAAGTGTATTTTTATGGATGTTAAAAGAGGCACTTCCGTAGAACATTTTTAAAATTTTTTTATACCCAATTAAAGTACTCAATGAGCACTTTAATTTGGTATAAAAAAAATTAAAAATTTATATAGAGAAATATGTTTTTTAGGGGTTTGAAATTGCACGTATTCCCATATGGATCACTTAAAAAGGGACGGAGGGAGTAGTATTTAGCGTGGGTCAAGCAACCGAAGCAGTACTTTTTTTCTTTTGGCATACCGAAAAGACTAAGAAACAAACATAATTCAAAATGAGGGATAGATTGGCCCGTAAATTCCAGCGTTTGTAGTAAATTATGTCACTAATTTACAACCTCGACAACTCCCGAAAAAAGAAAAAATAACTCAATAACAAAGAACCAAAAAGGACCACTTTAGAAGCTGCACTTCAAATTGGACAGAATGGGTACTTCTTTGGTTAGTTAAGCAGCAGAAGAGTAAATCAATCTTCCTTGTTACGGGAAAGTCTCGCACGGTGTCGAAGCTCAGCTCTTTTCCACCTCACAATCAGATGGCATAAAGAAAAGAGGGTGTTCACCTGCAAATAACGAATTCAGATTAGAAGTTTTTTGTTTTTGTTCTGCAGTGATGGAACTTGCATATAAAACATGAAGTGCAGTGCAGCGGAGTCTAGTGCAGCCCCAGCCAAGAATGATAAATCTTGAAGATACAAAATGGAGAGAATAGTTAAAGAGAGTACCAATTAAGATGAAAAGCTACATAACTCATGCTAAACCAACTCCCAGCATCTTCAGCGAGATTGAGAGTTAATTTCAAATACAAATATCAGGAAAGAGAGTATGCTGTGATTGGGAAAACTGACCAATATTATGATGGCAATGACAAGAAGAGGCCCAGACCATAGGACCGAGAGAAAGAGTCCCCGTGGATCAAAATAATCCTGGCCTGCAAAGCTTTTCCAGTTGTCTCTAAGAACACTATTGAGTGTCTCCGCAAAATATACACCAGCCACTGCAACACATCAATAGCAGTATACCACCCATTAAATCCAGAGAGCATGTGCAACAACAAAGATGGTATTACTTAGAATGAAGATTTCTGGCCAAGGTACAAATTCTAGAGTTCCATCCTCTTCTTTTAGTGCTTTGTCTCAAAATAGTAAACTAATGAACTTCTATCAGTTAGAATAATCAAAGACCAACAATATCTTAGCATGGACAACTGGACATCTTAACCATGAGACACCTACATTCTGATGTGCTGAACTTCGTGGTCCAAAGCGACTCCGAAATTGTTTCTATTCTTTTGGATAAAAGTGCTTCTTAGGAGGGCAAAAAGCCAAATATAAGGACATTGAATCTAGAGTGTGTAGTTTTGTTATAACAAAATATAACAGATACAATTAATTAACAAAATAAGGGATTTGATTTAACTGAAGATTTGGGGTTCTATTTACATAGAATAAATGACAGTTTTTTCTTCTTAGAAAGCCATCACATTGTTGTTTCATGTATGTATGAGTCAAAAGTAACTGGTCACTGACTCAAAAGTCTGTTTCACCCCACTCACTTAGCCCCATAATTTTAGGAACTCTTTTCCCTCGTTATCATATCCTCCTCTCCCTTCTTTCTCTTCCCCATTCTAAATCCTTGGCAAACCCAACACCATAGCCGCAAATCAACAATGATTATATTCTTGATAAATAACATTTCTAACATTGGTTGATTAAATTTTTAACACCATATGGAGCACATTTCTTCATCATCTTGAGTCTCCTCAAGGAAACCCTCCATAACTAAGGTCCATTTATATCTCGGTTGACTGGAATAATCAATGACCACAACAGCATCAGACCCGACATCGCAATCTAGAAGATCCACGTCCCAATTTCAAAAACTTGGGAGGATCATCTCTAAAGTCTAACCTACGTCGTCAGAGAGGCTAGGCCAGAGATGGTGGAGAAATAAACAAACGAATAAAACTTAATCTTCTCTCCGTTGCAACCATATCAGTGGTTATGATGGTGGTGACTGTGAAGATAGAGAAAGTAAGAAGAACAAATTATGGTTATGCTATGAACTTAAAGATCAAATTAACATTAGCAGAGAATGGGTAGAACAGACATTTGGCATCTGCCGCTACATGGTTGTTTTTGACATGCGAGGGAATGAAACTCTGGCTTCTCAAGAATTACCAAATTAACGCGGACAGACATAAACGGACCACACTTATAAATAATGCAAGACATGAGACAATGAGGTCACATATACACACGAAAAATGTATCATAACTCTAGCTGACATTGAAGACTGCATACTTACAAGGTACGATATCCATACATCATCCGAATAGTTATTGCATTCCATCAAACTAGTAAAACAGACCATAGTATGTACAAATTCATTTCAACAATCGGGATATTAATGGCATACATCATCTAAGACGACATTCCTAAAATGAATAAGGCTAAAGGCGACGGAAGAAAGAAACATTATGGTTCTTACTTATAATCTATATATCACAATTTATATATTTGTTTTAAACTAGCAACTAGTAAAGTACTCAATGTGCACTTATAATTTTAGATAATGACGGGGGATCCCCAAGGGTCAAAGAGTGTCTGAAGAGTGTCCGGATCCAATATAATAGAGAAATAATATAACACACTGGGACAAGTATCGAACATGGTGTCCAGGAGTGTCAGACAACTGTTGGAGTATGACACCACACAGCCTTAGAAGTGTGTGTGCTTCTCAGAGAATAACAAATCTTTGACTACTTTTTATTGCTCCTAGGGATGTGTATATACATGAAACAGTACGGCATCTTGGGCGAGTGTCTATTGCGTTTAAGGATTGACCGAAGAGTGATCATGAAGCCTCCACTATTCTTAACACGTGGTCAGGTGAAGAAGGTCAGCCGCTTGCTTCCACATCAAGATGTCGGTCTGAGGCTCTGAGCGTAACGTAATCCATGTGCATGAGTGTGGCTATGTGCATTGGCATTTGCAAGAAAATAATTAAGAACTAATATAAAATGCAGTAACAAGGATTCGTGGTCATCATACAAGCAACTAAAGATCTCCTGGCATTCTATATTTGGACTTTGTAGCTAAAGAAAAATTGGAATCTCAATCTTGCAAATCTCCTGGGTCAAAGAGAGAGGGTTGAGGAACGAGTATTGTACGTGAAGTATAAAGGCCCCTCAAAAATTTCTTTTTCGAGCAAACTGCAAAACAAAAAGTGGTGTCATACAATTGGGTTATGCACTAGTGAAGATTTACCTCTGTGGAAAGGATGCGACTCTTCTTCCCAACAAAGTGGATCCCACTCAATGAATAAATCAGAGGATAAGAATATTTGCCCGGCTCAAATAGGTACACCAAATAAAGATAAAGAGGGGAGGTGATAAGTGATCTCGTCACTAATACAAAATATAGATAGATACTTATCATTCATTCGTAGAACGGTGGGGTGACACCCTTAGCATTCCAAAGAATGCCTCTGCCCTCTTGTTTTGAAATCTCTAGAAGGCCTGTCTGCGCAACCGATGAACAATATGAGCTCGAAGCTTCCTTCGTAACTCCTGGAACTTCTTCACCCTTCGTATATGTCAGGGGTCCATTTATGAGAAGGTAAACCAAACCAAACCAAACCGAGCCTTATGTCCCCAATCAATTGGGGTCGGCTACATGAATCCTTTTCCTCCATTGAGCTCTATCAAGTGCTGCTTGCTCACTTAGCCCTAGTAGACTCAAATCCTTGCACAATACCGCATCTAATGTCAATTTGGATCTTCCCCTCCTAGTACTGAAATGGGTTTTATCTATTTCACTCACTCTACTTAATCTTACAGAGTCTGCTCTTCGATAGCTGCATTAATGGATTGTCCAATTTAAAATGATAAACCGTTCCACAAAATAAATTGACCTATGGGCAACATCGTTGTGGTAAGGTCATAATGCTATAGAAAGGACGTTTGAATGGTTGCTGAATTTAGACCCTGGGTTTTTACTCAGTGGTCTATCCCCTTGGGTTTTGAGTCCTCAGGGTGAGGTTATGGGTTTGAGCTATAACATACTAACATCCTATTGTCTCGTAAAAAAAACAAAAAAAAAAAAGAATGATTGCTTAGTTTGAGACTTTCAAATTTCTGAAAACAGTATCTGGATCATCTACCGTAATAATTGTGCATGATTCATGCAGAATCAATGAGGATCGATGTAACATAAGATTTGGCAAATCAATTTAAACTAAATATGGGTAAAAATTAATCTTATCGTAAAGCCAACGAATCAAAGATTTGGATAACTAGGATTTTACTAAAGTTACTACCGATCATATGGATAAGTGAATGTATTTTATCTTCACTCTGTATCCCTTTAACCCGAATCTGGTCGTTACATAAATTTGGACGCTAGATATTTCAACTTTTTTCCTTTCCTCGTAGGTCTAATTTTGAATGTTGAGAAGAAAAGATGCAAGATAATACTAGGGGGCAGGGGCAATGTATTAAAGACTGCAATGTTCAAGATTTAAGAAAACGATGCACCAGTTTACATGATTTCACTTGGGAGATTTTTTAACCTAGGGAACCGTTAGAGGCAGTGGGAATTGCAAGTTCTGAATATAGCGCCATTTCTTTTCTGTACAGTACCGAACTAGTAAAGGTTTGAAATTGAGATACCATATATCAAAAGCAGGAAAGGTAAGATTAAGAAAGGCAAAACTGACAGAAGAAAATAAAACATATCAGCTGTCAACATGTTTATCACCGTACGCACCAAAAGAAAGGCAAAAATATCAACCTTAACTAAAAGGTTTTAGAGCTGCAGTTTCACCATAGCCAGCTCCATAAAAGAAGGAATATCAGAAAGGGTGTCATGTTTATTCATGAAGACAAAACACTTACATGCAAGTAGAAACAAGCACATCTGGAAGTTGATAGTCTTCCTTGATATGATTACTATTAGTAGCAACACAAAATGGAACAGCATCAAGCACATTAGCCAAGGCTCCTGCAGGAAGGGAATAAAAAGTTTAAAAAAAGAAAGGCGCAGGAAAATATTAATCACTCTTGTAAGATGAATATATGTCATGAAAAGACTAAAACTCCAAAGCTAATCAAGATGATGAAAAAGAAATCTAACATCAATAAAGCTAATTCAATACCAGAGAAGGATATTGTTAAGTAACCAACAGTCCCAAAAGCTTAAGCTATAAGGAAATGGGCTGAACAATGTATATCAAGCTATCTAACACCCTAGCTGTCGTGCAAACCCAGTCTTGCACGTGGAGATGCAAATTTTTGGAGATAGGCAAACAGAGAGACTTGAACTCAAGACCTCGCGCAACCAGAGCTCTATTACCATGTTAAGTAACCAACAGTCCCAAAAGCTTAGGCTGTTAGGAAATGGACCCAACAATGTATATCAAGCTATCCAAGAGATATGTACCATTTATAAATCTTATTATGTGCATTCATTACAGAAAAAAAGGACTGACACAGAAGCTCAATGTTCTGGTTGGTGACGTGCCTCAAGGACAATGTTATAATTTTTCCAAAGTCAGTCACCTTAAAGATACATCAAAATTGGATTCATCTAGCGCATAATCACTCAAATAAAAAAACTTAAAATAACGGAGTCACATGAATGAATACATACAATTCATTTTTTTTGGCAAGATCTATGACTCAACACGCTCAGCATATTGGCATCTACATACACTAAATCCAACTTTCCAACTTCTTTCAGAGTTCTATTCCAGTTTTTTACATGGGTGAGTCACACAACATTTCCCATGCTTGTTGAGAAAGGAAAGACTCTGTTACAAATGCAAGGGAAAAAGGGGATTCAGAGCTTTAGAAACTTTTAGATTTTTGAAAAGACAACTTTTGCTACAATCTGGGTTAATATTATTTGTGGTTAAGGTTATTGTACACGACCTCAGACTCAGAGGAGAGTACCTCAGGTATGCTCACTCAAGCACTGGCAGACAGTATTGCTCTTTTGGGAGACTATGGCCTCTCCAAAATTCAAATACTCTACTTGGACCCTATTGCTCTTTTGGGTGTTCTGGTAAAGGATTAGTATTTCGACCTTAGTTGCTCAAAGCAGGAGCAAATGTATGTGACGCAAGTGAACGCGTATGAAAAAGCGGAGCGGAGGCCTGGAGGGCACATAGAATAGTCCAAGTTGGAAGCGCCTGCAGGAGCCTACATGTATATATGAAAATGTTTGCAAATAAATTATAAATACATAGATATCAAGTCTTACAATTATTTAAGAAAGGCTGAAATTTTTAGTATTCCTAGTCCTACGAAGGAGGATATAGAGACCAAGATTGAAAAAGCCCACCGAATGAATCTTACTGAATTATCAGTATTCAGTACTTATTTTCCATAAACAAAATCCAGTTTTTATTCTTATACTAGCTTATACTGCTCACATAATGTCGTTGCCTTTAATAATTCAATAACTGTTACTAAAAACCGATGGTGGGAGCCAACTGCCAACTCATATCCACAATACTCATTAAAGACGAAACAATAGAGTCAGATTAAGGTGGTGTTGATAAAACTGAAGTTGAAAAATTAGTACTGAAAACTAAATGGTGAATTCTTTAACTTGAAAACTATTTGATAAAAATATCAAGAGTTGAATTAAAATAATTGCTTCGATATAAAGATAAATGAATTTAGCTTAAATTATTTTTCATTGTTCTCATTTTGTTTTATTAATGGATGTCATGTGTTTGTAGTCGTGGTGATGTAATAAGGTTACCGAACCAACTTAATTACTTACTCCCTCCGTCCAATTTAAGTGTCCTCTACGAGAAATCGTGTTTGTAGTCGTGGTGATGTAATAAGGTTACCGAACCAACTTAATTACTTACTCCCTCCGTCCAATTTAAGTGTCCTCTACGAGAAATCGAGCTTTTCAAGAAGTTAAAATTTGTCCTCTAAATGTCCAAAAGTAACCTTAAAAACTGTGAAGTCAATTAAATGTATTTAAATTGCTTATATCCTTCAATATGGATCTCAAAAAATATGTAATATAGATCTTGTTTGATAGATTTCAATTAATTCTATTATACAAAGTTTTCAAAATCATGAAAAATATTATATATTGAAAGATATTGTCAATTTAAAAATGATATGAATATCAAAAACTGTCAAATCAATTAGGAATGAAAGAGTACTTTTTAGGGGTAAAATTGAAAGTTTGGTATGTTTTGGTGGTTATTCATAGAAAGTGGACACTTATTTTGAGACATCCCAAAATAGAAAGGTGGACATTTAAAATGGGACAGAGGGAGTATAACTTAATACATTTAACTTTTCGTGCTGCATTAGGCTACCAAAAAATCCCTTAATCTCTTCAATCCAATGGTTGTTGGACAATCCAGGAAATTAATACATTCAAAGAATATCTCCTCTTGCCCCCTAAATCCACCGTATTGTTCCTGTTCACCATAAGTCCAAAACCCTAGTCTCTCTCTCTCTCTCTCTCTCTTCTACTAGACTTGAAGGCCCTAGAGGGTTCGACTCCTTGTTTGCACACAACAGCGGTTGTAGATCAACTTCTTTTCCAGTTTCTTGCGCCTTTTTCAGTCTCAGATTGGATCACGCTCCTATCTCGACGAGATCACGCTCTCAGGCTAGGAGTAACAAGATTTCAGGCAATTTTTTGCAACAAAGCTATGGATGCTCCAAACTCTTAGAAATTTTATCCTAGCCACAAATAACCTTAACCCTTCCAACTAAAGGAAATTTTACCTTGGCCGTAGTTATCAGCATTTCAGGGTCTGCCACCTCAAGTATGTTGGACGATCTATTCTACTGTTAATACCATCTAGCAGGTTTCAAAAGAGGGTTCTAATATTTTGAAAGGCACGTGTTATAATGTCAATCATCTATAAATCCCAAGTTCGCATCTAACTAGTTGCAAAACGACATTGGGAGTTGGGATAAGGAGGGGCAAGTGCGCCTCTTGAAGTTCTAAATTAGTTAACCTATGCCTTAAGAGTCAAACAGAAGAAAGCAACAGCGACCATTGTGCAATAAATTTAAGTTCTGCCAAGTTGAAATCCAAGAGCCTTCAAAATATTGGGTAGTTGTGCTCGTCATCATAGTAATAGACAAAGACTGGGTAGTTGTGCTCTCCAAGATCATAGACTCGACAGTGGAAATTGAGGAGTGCTTTCCACAGATTGTTTACTCTTGAAATAAGACTAACTTCCATCATAATTTGTATGCTCATTATAAGAGAACGGAACAACATAATTCAAGCTGAACAATATGTGCACTTTTAACTAAATAACTCTTTCTACTCCTTCATGATTCCGCTCCTAAACGACAGCTTGTCCTTCAATATATTACTTTCTTATTGTAGTACATGAAGTTTCCTTGCACGGGATTGGGAGTTCACCACGAAAATAGCATACACAAAGCTACCGTAATTAGGTGATAGTTCTATGCACTGTTAGGAAAATAGCATGATTTTGAGGATGTATATATATGATATCAGAAGTGAAATGAATACATCTTCCGCATTTGATGTAATCATGTTATCATGTAATCCATAACAGAGATACCATAATTAGGTGATAGTTATATGCACTGTTAGAGTTGGGGCAAGTTAAAGGAAAATTACAGTACTACAACCCTAAGTATTCTATGTGGAAGCAAGGTACCTCCACGGACACTGTTCGAGTAATTCAGTGAGGGAAAAACGTTTGCAACACCAATCCTCTCAATCAACTACTATAAGTTTTCCAGTCATTTGAAGTTGATCGAAAACTTAATCAACCTATTCTTTATCCATTTTATTTTTTAACATCTTGTTAGAGTTTGTCAAACATTGGTTAATTATAACCTCCAAAACTAGTATATGAGCCTGGGTAGCCTCTCTACTAATTGCCAATTGGTTTTGGGTTGGATGCTTCAACATCGTATCAGAGAATTTTGGATAAAACTCTCTTCGCTATTTCCCCGTTGTTTGTGCCATAAGTGCACCACGTTTCATTATGATCCCCATGTTGTGGATCCTTGTTTACCTCTCCACGTGCGGGTCAGGAGTCGCACGTGTGGGAGAGTGTTAGAGTTTGTCACACATTGGTTAATTATAACCTCCAAAGCTAGTATATGAGCCTGGGCGGCCTCTCTACTCATTGCCAATTGGTTTTGGATTGGATGCTAAACGAAACCATAGCTCTTTCAAGGCATAATACTAAAGAATCACAACTAATACACCTGCACCCAATAGATATTCTATTTCTAAGTGAGACCTTAACCTAAAACTAGGTTTCACGAAATTTACCCATTAAACCAAAACATGCAAGAGATTTCTCTTCCTCTATTACGATAACTCACCAAATGGTCCAAATCCCTCTCACCAAAAAGCTTACGAACCCTCCCCGAAAAAGGCAATTAGTACAGCTCCAGCTACTATCTAGATGTCCTAATTTACAACTAACAAAACCTCAGGTTTGACGCCATCCTCTGTCTAAAATTCCCACACTGCACCCAACTGGTACTCCAACTTGGACCTGACTTATAACCACAACAAACAACAAAAGTAGAGCTAATTTCAAGCACCTCCACCATTCTACTCCCAACCGAAACCAAATTCACTTAAAAAAAACAAAGACCCAAATTTTTCAAGATTTTAAACCCACGTCACACTCGTCTTAGTTCATTGTATAAACGAATCAATCAGTTACGAATATGTTTCAACACGCACACACACACATGTAGAGAGAGAGAGAGAGAGAGAGAGAGAGAGAGAGGGTGGACCGTCCAATCAATGGCGTGGAAGAAGCCAAGGAAGTTGTCGTAAGCAGGTCGTATTCCAGAGCGAAGTTCGGCAGTGAGTTTCTCGACGAGATCTGCCATTTGATCCATTTGCTCTCCCATTGCCGCTTTCAGGTCTTCCATTGTCGTCTTCGATCGAACGGTGAGAGACAGATACAAGAGTGAGTCTGAAGACGGCGAAACCAACAGTGGGTCTGCAAATCTAGACTGATCCGGAATCAACTCGAGACTTGAAATCAAACTTCCCGCAGACAAGCGGAAATCGAATTTTGCGGTAGGAAAAATTACGAAACAACCCAAACTTTCACATTAATGTCTAATAGACCCCAAACATTAAAAAAACTTGAATTTTATACCCAACTTTTCTTCTTACTCCCTTCGTGCCGATTTTTTTGTCCCTTATTTTACTGCAACCGGATAAAAACTTAGTAATATCTTTAAATTGGCAAGTAATTATATGTATAATATGGATCATGTTTGATAGATCTCGATTAATTCTATAAGACAATAATTTTTAAAATTATATAAAACATTATAAATTATAAGATATAATCACTTGAATAATGACACGAACTTCCAAAATGGCCTAACAAATCTGGATGGAGGGAGTATTCAAATAGATCCATACCGTTTAAATTATGTCAAATAGATAACGAAAATTGCTAACAGGGTTAAATATTTTTCCGTTATATTCAGATTTTATGCTTACTATTTTGGTGTAAATTTGAGGTTAAAGTTCGGAGATTTTTTTGAAATTTTTCCTATGCGTTAAGGTTTCCATCTCTTGTATTTCGGGTAAATTACAATAACCGCTGAACTATGACCGTATACTCATTTCGTACCCTAATATTCAAAACATGACATTAGGTTCCATTTGTTGTAAGGTATGTAAAATAATCTCCAATTTTTACTTTTGAGTGTATGGTTGAAAAGCTCTAAACTAACAAAATGCTGGTGTGGGCGCTAATGCCGAACATATTTCTATACAGCAATCAATACAATAATTTCACAGCATAACACATATGCATGTGTGTAAGAGACATAGACATGAGTTGACAAATAAAAGAACATAAAAATATGCAAATCCGCTAGGAGTATTTTTCCTAAATTGGTTATTCCTAAATTCAGTTAATGTGTTTTTTATTTTTAGTAAATTTATTGTCAAATAAGGGCTGCAAACGAGCTGAGCCGAGTCGAGCCGAGCTTTGAGGTGTTCGAGCTCGGCTCGTTTGCTTAACGAGCCCAAAACTCGAGCTCGAGCTCGGCTCGGTAGTAAATGAGCCGAGCCTTTATCGAGCCGAGCCAGACTAATTTACTTAACGATCCTCTTTAAACGATCCGAGCTTTTGCGAACCGAGCCGAGCTTTCGCGAGCTGAGCTCGGCTTGTTTAGTAAACGAGCCCAAAATTCGAGCTCGAGCTCAGCTCGATTAGTAAACGAACCGAGCCGAGCCTTAACGAGCCTAGCCGCAAGCTGCTCAGCTCATTTGCAGCCCTAATGTCAATATTATTAGGATTAATTTCATCTCGATGACAAGACTATTATAAGTACCGACCAAAAATAAAATAAAAAAGTAAACAAAAGACGAAACTATTTAACTTAATTTTTTCCATCTTTACTGTATTTTTTATTTATACTTTTTGGAATCCTCTCATCTAGATGAAAGATTAATTCAAAAAATATTTAAGCAAATCTAACTAAAATTTAGAAAATATGACAAAAATACCATTTGCTTAATTTGGGAAAATTAAAAACATAGAAGTGATACATCTTTCATGCCACTCAAGAATTTATTTCGGTCGGTACGAATTTTATGGTTGAGGCCTTCCATTTGTGCATCAAAAATTCTTTAGGAGCTGTGCCCTCTACAACTTGGAGAGGGCTAATTGTCCTGGGTATCACATTGGGCCAAAGTGACGAGGAAATCATGTAAATCAATGATCTCTTGCAGAAGGAAATTACACTAATTAGGAAATCAATCATGGGACTGATTCAGTTACTCAACCACAGGAATGACTGATTTTTTTTTTTGGTAAACCGATAGAAAAGATCAAATTACATCACATATGAAGTGCAGAGTACAAACCTCGGACACTACATCAATTGTGAGAGTGCATGAGACAACAACGTAACCAATACAAGAAATAAACTCATTACAGTGTAGAAACAAGAAAGGAAAAGCCCCCACACGCAGGTGGGGAGAGTCAAACTCCTGACCTCCTCGTGAGATGCAAGAGTCCTACCCAACTGAGCCAGTACCAATTGGTTAATGACTGATATCATCAACCAGTTCAATCCTCCATCTTCGAGCATTGAATTCAGATCATCCATGGAAGTTGTCAGGAGCACAAAATTTCCTCCCATAGTTCTAATCTGGATGTTTAGTATTCGGTCCACTAAGAAAGCTTCCCGCAATGTCTCCACATTCCTCTGTGAATTGAGTTATGCTACAGCACTCCTACTTAACCATACATCTTCTTCCTGTCCCTTATTAACTAAACCAGTGGAATGATTTTGCGAATTACCAGCCACAACATTGGCAAAGGATGGACCGACCACCGCCTCCCCTCTATGATTCACGAAGGAAGTTCCCTTGCCTTTATGTGAGATATCACCCAAATTATTACCTTTACAGGCAACAGCTGCTCGACTTCTTTGAACACTTAACCTTATTACTTGTATCCCCTGTAAATTCGTTATGTTCACCTAGAGCTTGAAATTTCTGATTAGAATCCCGTTCTAAGAGCGTAGCGCTTTCATGGCCTCCGCCCTAGTCAAGTATCTGACAAAAACCCAAATTTAATATGGAGTTTGGCATTTCTCTTGTTTGGATATAAACATCAACCACCTGACCATAATAAAGATTTGATTTAACCATTCATTATCCATCTCCTTCGGATCGGCGGATTGTTACAGAAAACAGTAACCGTTAATCTTATTATGGCCCATGATGCCGTTGGTGAACCTGCTATTACCATCGCCATTCTTATGGTTGCTGACCAACGTCCACGCCCTCCCATTTGGTATTCTCCTCAGAAATGAGAGATCGGGAGGCATCCTTCCTTGAAAATCAATGAAGAAATTGAATACCCAACTCATTAGGAATCATTCTGATCTGAATCACCTGAAAACTATTGCTAATTCAAAGAAGGATCTGGTAAACATATGTAATTACCCATACACTTATTTGAACAAGAAGCACCACTTTTCCAAAATGCATATTGACATAAATCAGCTAGTGAATCTTGAGAAAGCAAGTTGGCTCCACAGTCCACACTATAAACAACAGGCAAGATTTATGCAATATGCACCATTAGAAAAGCGGCAAAGTGGACATCCCGAAACTGGGAAAAAACATTTTCAAGATAACAGTTACTAAACTATACTTGTAGAACATGGCTTCTAATGTATCAGCATGGAGATCTATGCTTTGTTCGCCGGTAATACACTTTTGAGCTTCTTCTTGAAGACAAACTGTAGAGCAGCTCCTAACAATGGCCAGGTTGATATGATGGCAATGTAACCAAGAAGCCACATCGAAGTTCTGTTTTGCCGAAAAACCTTATTCAAGCATCTTCTAATTGGATTAGTTAATTCCAAAGAGTTGCTCCCCTTGGCTCCTTCAGCTTGTTTGGAAGAACTGGGTACGGAGTATGGAAAATTAGGGTTTACTCCAGCTAGGAGCTCACCTTCTTTAGAATCTAAAACTATTTCTCCAGTCACTCTATCATGAGTCTTTTGCCCTTCAGATAAGTCCATCTCTACCACATCATTAGTAACTAGCTCATTGCCCATTGCAGCCACCATTCCGCCTGTAAGATTGATATAGGGGCCCTGATCGATCGATGTTTCCAGTGAAGCATGTGGACCGGTATTCTGTGTCTACATGTTCAGAAAAACAAATAAATACACAAGCAGAAAAACCCAATACAAGGCATGCAACAAAAATCCATTATTCAGATTTCAGGAAATCCTTTCTCTGAGAAGTCTGAACCCATATGTCATTGGTACTGACCATTGATACTAGAAAAATGTTTGGCACAATAGGAACGCAAGAAAATGTCCTTTGCATTTCGAATTAGGTCATTGGCACAATCAGATGCACCAACTACCTGCTAACAACAATCTAGGCTAGAGCGAACATAATTATCAAAATTGCTGTACAGAAGTCTTTAACCCATTGCCTAGTGAACCAAGGTAATGAACAAGTTCCGAACCTTCTTTTGTATATGCATGAATGGACTGCAATGTAGAATGCTGAGGAATTCATAAGCTGCTCTTACCCACCTGCATGGGACATAATAAGTGAAAGCCCACACAAAACATAGCTATATAAATGTATAATAAATATCCAATAAGGGATCCCTTATATACTACAATGCGGGATTTTTTGTTCGAGATCAAATTTCGATGATCCGAACCGTTAGATGTGTTTAAAACATGTTTTTAAGGTCCAACACGAGGATTTGTCAAAAAAAAAAATACCCGGAAGGGTTTGATCCGAGCATTTTTTGATAAAAATGTATATGTACGTTTTTATCTAAAAATGCTTGGATCAAGCCCTTCCGGGTGTTGTTTTTTGACAAATCCTCGCGTTGGACCTTAAAAACATGTTTTAAACACATCTAACGGTTCGGATCATCGAGATTTGATCTCGAACAAAAAATCCCGCTCCGTAGCTATATAAGGGAGCCCTTACTAGAAATGCTCTGTATAAATGTATATCTAAATTCTAAATAAACAAGCGCGGTATCCATGCTATGCCTGGGAGCCCAGAAAAAACTTACGTTATGTTGAATCCTGCCTATACTATTTAACAAGGTTTTCTGATTCTCCAAACCACAAGCAAATAGTAAATACTAAAACAACACTATCCATTACAGGAAAAAAAAAAAACCTGATGTCAATTAATTAATTCTGGAATATCAACAAAATTATGAAATTATAAAAGTTCTAATTAGCAAATTATTAGACAGGTATATGGGCCAATAAATGAGTGAATTGGAAAGTGGAAGGGTGGAGGAAGAAAAAACGAGTGAGATGAGAGAAGCGGGTGATGTGAATTTTGTGTCTTTATTTAAATGTACCTAGAAAAAGAAGGAAATGCCAAGTGGACTACACCTCTTTAGTATAGACTCAAGTATAGATAGATATAAAAGGTCTATCAATTTGTCTAAAGGTTTAAACGATGGCATAAGTAATTCACCACAGGTCAAATCTGATACTCCATATAAAATTATTGGCATAATTGTTGGGAGCATCATAACTTATATCTTGTTCTATATCTCCATAAAATAGGAACTTTGCTTGTCTAATATTGAGATCATATGAAGCTTAATTGGCAATAGTTACGTGTTCATTAGTGTAGACATGCAAAGTTCATATTCACTAAAGAAATGGAATGTAAAGTACCAGAGACCAGATCCAGTTATTCCTTCGAAAAATGCCAGATGTCCCCCGTGTTGTGTTGTTGCCAAGACAATGTTTTCGTTTGCTCTATGATGGAAGAAAATATCAGCTCAAGTGAATTGTTGCCATGGAAAGATGCCGATTATGAAAAGGGAGTATATGAGCATCACCACCTGCACTCGTCCCAAGGAATGGCCTCCACAGTACAGAGTGGGTCATCCAAAGCACTGATACAGAGTAGTGGGACTGATACATTTCCCACATAACTAGAACTGCTACAACGTCTGTAGTATGTATCCACAGTCTAGATGGAATGAGATGAAATTGTCAATAACTTGAGAGAGAGAGAGAGAGAGAGAGAGAGAGAGAGAGAGAGACCTCAAATTTGCCAACAAGGCAGGTGGCATAGTTGTCAAAATCTCGAATAGAACGGGACTTGAAGCACAAGGATAAGAAAAAGAAAATACATTAGTCGGAACTAAGCAGGAAGAAAATAAGTATCTATAAAAAATCCATAAAATTTCGAAAAGGCAGATAAAAATAGTATTGAGTGAGAATAATTGTAAACATAACCAAAATAACCCACTTGCCAAGCAAAAAAGGAAAAAAAAAAAAAAAAGTGTTCAGGAAACATCAACACTCTGTCTGTGAAATGTAACATGAAACTTGAACATTTGCTGTCGTGTTATGTAATGGGGTTTGCAGAGGGAGAAAAGAGTGGCATTTGCTTTTGCAAAACTTGAAGAATGAATATGGCAAACAGGTTCTTTACAGAAATTTGAAGCATGGGCTTTGAAACAGGTTCTATTTTCAAGTGAAGACAAATTCAATACTTTTTGACCACCATACACAGCAGAGGCGGCTCCACCCTTTACAAAGGGTGGTCACTTGAACACCCAATTTTTTTTTTTGTTTAGAATACATGTAATTTTTTGTAGTTTTATTTAAGTTTTGTCCTTTTTGAACACCCAAGCTAAAAATATTTGAAAGCCCTACACGTAAATATTTGAACACCTAACCTAAAAAAATTTAAACTAGCCCCACAGAGTCAACCCACAAACCCATCCAATGTAAAGAACCTAATTAAAAGCCATAAGAGGCTCCATAGCTTCCCATAGATGGTTAGTTGAACAACCTAAACTCTTTTACGTTTTAATTACATGTAATAATTTCATCTCGAGTTTGTTTGAACACTTATTCCTACACCGTGAACATCCATCAATCTAGGAAATTCACAATTGAATATCTTAATGACATAAATTAAAAAAAATAGAGAGTGCAAAAAGTATCTATTGGTATCGATATCGTGCTCTGGCTTTCCTCTTAACAACAATCAATTCTATATCTCCACAAAATAAGAGTATACATCAAAAAAATCCGTGTGAACCTATTCACCAGACAATTTCCTACAATAAAAACTAATGTGTTTATGTGTTGGTTTAATTTTGCCAGGCCTAAAAAGTAGAATTCGCCGAAAACATACAATTGTGACATACATCTTACGCATTTTTGTATCATTTGGTCTCATTATCCAAACGAATATATAAAAAATTGTGTATATATGGCTAGTTAATAGAGCTAGTAGAGTTGAGGTAATTTTTGAACATTCTGTTCAAAATTCTAGGAGCCGCCATTGATACACAGATTATAAACAGGATCAAGAAACTGATGTGTTAGAATATCATTAGTGTAGAGTTAGTCCTGTGAACTTTGAAAGGGAGAGACAGAACCAAACATATACTACCAAACAAACGTACTATCTTATTGCATTGAAAAAGCTTAGAGATTACAAGGCTAATCAAGGGGTTATATAGGCTAACCCTAATAACCCTAGCAAAATTCTAATAATATAAAAAGGACTAAATTACTCGGAACATAAATAACAATTTAATTGAAACCATAAGAATTTAACTAAAAACCCTAAATTATAATAACCCCCCCCCACCCACACACACACACACACACACACGCCAAGCCGGGGAGAATCTTGAGTTTGCCAAGAAAGTAACGAAGCCAAACAATGCAATAAACTACTGCAAATCAACAGCTGCAATTCATACTACGAATGCGAATCAACTATTGCGGAGGTGCTGAACAACGCAAAGCGGTGCAAAACTAGAACATGTGAAAGAGGAAGAAGAACCAATGCCGAAGAGTTGCAAAGAGGAGGAAGAACCAATGCTGAACAGATGCCAACCAGATGCCAAATTGCCGATGCAAACAATACCAAAAGAAAGAAAAAATGCTAACTAATTTAAAACTAAAAGGCAACATAGACGTGGTAGTAGAGATCACCAACTACGGTAGGCCCCAATCTGCTTCTTGGACATCCGATCATGTGTTAGAAGAACCATGCAAACCTGACTCGGTAGCGGTCACAGTAGAAGCTTGTTAAGGATTCTTTTGGGTAGCAAAAAATGCCTGATACTGCTGATGTTGGTTAAATAAGGGGGAAGGGGGGGCTCAGAGGACGAGAAATTGCTATTGGTGCAACAAAGGCTGCTGGAGGTCAAGGAAACTGCTGAGACTGCAGAGGAAACTGCTGAGAAACTGCTGTGGGGGTCGAAAAAAACTGCTGAAACAGCTGAGAATTATAGCTCGTCATCCGTAACAATTTGGGGCACGCATTCTTCCAGTGTCCCTTCTGATGACAAAAACTACACTCATCCAAAGCAACTCGAGGCCTAGGTTTGCCTGTAGCCTGAACCAAGTGAGAAGTTGGTGTAGACGAAAAAAGTGCCATATATGGAGCAGGTAAAGCCGAAGGAGTAGCAAAGACTGATTGTGAAGGAGATGCCATAGAGGCCATGTTGAACCGAGTTTCCTCAGCAAAAAGTTCGTGAACTGCACCATCAACAATAGGTTGAGGAGAACGATGAAGCATAGCCCCATGAAGAGGCTCAAATTGATCATGAAGAACCATAAGGAATTGTACAAGGCGTTGTCTCTCACGGTACTCTACATAAAAATCAAGTGACTGCAAGCTTGCGGGTTCCATTAAAGTTAGTTGATCCCAATACTGTGTCTCTCATTGTAAAATTCCTGAATCGATATACCTTGCTGCTTAGTATCCCGAATAGAGCTCTAAAGTTCATACTCTTATGCAAAATTGGACTGAAGGTACATACCCTTCAAATAATCCCAAACTTCCTTGGCCGTCTCATACTTTGAGAAATTCATACCAGTGCTAGGTTCAACCAAATTATGAAACCACGTAAGGACTCTTGCATTTTCTAATTCCCACTTTGCAAAAGCGGCAACATATTCTGCATACGTAGGATCATCTGATTTCCCATTTGATTTCGCAGGAGGGGTAGGTTTGACAATAGACCCTGTGACATGACCCCACGTGCCTCTACCCACAACAAAATTCTTTATCACAGTTGCCCAATGCGAATAATTACTACCAGTCAAACGAACGCTAATTACTTTATCTTCCGACATCGATATAGTGACAAATAAAACGCAGATAGTACCAAATAATGCAGAATAGTTCCAAACAATGCTGAATAATGCGAAAGTACTAAAAAAAGAGAGAGGTACAAATGAAAGCCAAAATACCTCAAATATGCAACACCAAACTCTAAATAGGCAAGAGCAATCAATACCGAGTGTGAGTAGACAATAGCCAGTCTCTTTCAATCACAAATGACAGTTACCCAATTAGTTTCATATGCAATCGATCAATTTTGAGTTCAATCAGAAGTGACCCAATAGATTCGGATGAAATCGAGCAAGCCCAGTCAATGTCGTGTTCAGAAGTACTAACCGAGGCTGAGGGATTCATAGAAGATCACAAAAATTGTCGATGCAGAGAGAGTTCACCGGAGATAGATAGATATGGTTCATAGGACATTAACCGAGATCAGAAAAGGTTTGTCAGAGTTCGGGTAGGTCTACTATTGGTCGGAGGTTAGTGAGTCAGACAGGCCTCGTCGGAGGTTGGCAAGGGTCGCCAGTGACTGGGTGATGGTCGACGGAGATTTTTGGGGTTGTTCAAGACTGAAGGTGACTGCGGTAGTGCTGCTTGGAGAAGATATCGATTCAGAAGGAGAAAGAGAGAGAGGAGAGATCGACTGCTATAGAGGCTCTGATACCATGTGAACTTTCAAAAGGAGAGACAGAAACAAACATATACTACCAAACAAATGTACTATCTTATTGCATTGAAAAGCTTGGAGATTACAAGGCTAATCAAGGGGTTATATAGGCTAACACCCTAATAACCCTAGCAAAATCCTAATAATATAAAAAGGACTAAACTACCCCGAACATAAAAGATAATAAGCATTTAATTCAAACCCCCTAACAATTTAACTAAAAATCCTAAATTATACTTTACAAGTCCCACATTGGTTAACTAAGTCATGTACTGATGTATCTCATAATATAAATAAGAGTCATTTGTGTTAGGGTTAATTAACACCCTTAACAATTCTCTCTCCTCTCTAAACAACATTGTATCATCATTCTGATCACGCTGTCTTCTTCATTCAGTTAGAGCGGGGGAGAATAGTGCTGATTGTGTATGTAGATGATATCATCCTTACTGGCGATGATCAAAAAGGTATTGATGAGTTGAAACAGTTCTTACACCGTCAATTTAACACCAAAGACTTGGGTAAGTTATTCTTGGGTATTGAGGTAGCACGATCCAAGGATGAGATTAGTTTGTCCCAAAGGAAGTATACATTAAATATTCTAGAGGAGACTGGTTTATTGGGAGCAAAGCTTGTGGAGACTCCTATGGATCCAAATGTCAAACTTTGCGTTGACCAAGGGGAGATATCTCCTCATTCGGAGCGGTATCATCGCTTAGTTGGCAAGTTGAATTATCTTATCAAAACACGTCCCAATAGCTCATTTGATGTTACCATGATGAGTCAGTTTATGTCAGCTCCTCGTCTTCCAGATTGGGAAGCGTGTCTTCGTATTGTGAAGTATCTTAAGGCTTAACCAGGACGTGGTTTGTTTTATTGATCTAATGGTCATTTGCGTATTGAGGCCTTTACCGACACTGATTGGGCAGGATCACCGTCTGATAGACGATCGACAACTGAGTACTGTACTTTTATTGGTGGTAATCTAGTTACATGGAAGAGCAAGAAACAAACCGTTATTGCAAGATCTAGCGCACAAGCAGACCATGGAGCCATGGCTCATACCACATGCGAGATTGTATGGTTGCGAGTTTTGCCCGAGGAGTTAGCTGTTGGTATGCAGTTAACTATTCCTATGCAAGTTATAATTAGGCAGCGATACATATCGCTTCAATTTCAGTATTTCATGAGAGAACCAAATATATTGAAGTAGATTGTCACATTGTTCGAGAAAAGATAGATGGAGGTGTGTTGGCTACTCCCTTCGTGTGTACAGGAGCTCAGTTGGCTGATATCTTCACCAAACCATTGTTTAAACCATGTTTAGAGTTATGTAACAAGTTTGGATTTTGTGCTATTTATTCTCCAACTTGTGGGGGAGTGTTCAAATATCGACTAAGCCACATGTTGAGGTATCTCATAATACTAATAAGAGTCATTTGTGTTAGGGTCAATTGACAGTTTGACACCCTAAACACTTCTCTCTCATCTCTACACAACATGAGGAAAGAATATTCACATAACAAAACTACTTGGTGGTTACATAACAAAACTACTTGGTGGCCAATTATATGTTCAAATGTGACTCAACACTACATTCACAGCTAGAAATATAACACCAATAGTTTGGAATCTGAAGCTAGAAGTTGCGAAGCCTATCAGTGTAATTTAAGTATTTCCGTGCATTATTAACAATGTTGGAGTGATCCAAACTCCAAAAATCAATCATAAGGTGGTTAGTTAGACACGTCACACCAGGAAATAAACAAAATCTTATAGCTAACCAGTCCAAATTAATGGTACAACAGGGACATATCTGAAACATTCCTGTCAAGTTGATTGCATCAAGAAATAAAACAATGTCCTAGTAGTTCGCTGCCTAGAAGTAGAAATCTTTTAATCAATTTTGAAGGAAACCAAATCATAACACACTTTCTTGACAAGATGCATTATAAGATGCGCTTCTGGATCATTTGAAGATAAATGGTGTAAATCACTGAGTTATTTCAGTTTACAAATAAATCCCTACGCTGATCTGACTTGAAATGTTTACACCTACATTAAAGCAACGCTACATGATAGTGGGATAATCCATTTCAGATAGGAAATCAAACCTTTGTAATGCCTTCCCAATCGGCAAGGCGTGAATAATGAGGTTGATTCCTGAAACAAACATTTAGATACTGTTACACACAGCCAAGCAAAACTCAGTTACTCATTTACAAGTTTTCTTTATGAAAGTAGAAACTTGGTTAGTTGAAGATTCAAATATTGGAGAGTGTTTATTTAATTTGGTGTAACAGTTGCATGTTAAAAGAGTCAACTAAGAAGATGGCATATGTCTTACAATTGTGCATAACCTTGAAGGCCAATGCAAATAGCTCTGTCATATAACTTCTGTTTAAGCGTCCGTGAGATGAACCTGTCACCAATCTGGGAAGAAGGCAAAAGAGGTTTCAAATTGAATGGTTTTCGTTCCTTCTAAAGTCCTTAGGGGCAAAAAAAGCTTCCAATAAACATTTGGAAGACTAAACTAAGTGTACAGTAGGAAAGATGCTTTCACTTGGATATTTTGGAGATTTCGATGACACTAGAGCTGTCAGGATATGTAACACAAAGTAAAATATTCATAGGATACAACAAAGGTATGTGAGATCTGTACCTAATAGATCTAGTGATGGAACCATACATGTTATTCATGTCTATTAGGAGGTGACTATTCCTATGTAATGAGAGGATCAAGGAATACATCATATATTTATCTATGATTCATCAAATACATTGCTTCTGTAGGCTATTATAACATGTCTGTATCAAGGAATCGGCCAACAATATTTAACAAGCTTTCACATACTCGTTAAAAATTGATCCCATCTGCACATGGAGATACAAACAAGCAAATGAAACTTATGGAGAGAACGCACAGAGAGACGAAGAGAAGCAAGGCACAGAACCCACATTGGGATTCTAGAACTCAAGATCTCTCCAAAACCCAAATACTGAAAGGTTTCTGTTTTAAAACTTGATATACAACGTTTACACGATTTCCTAACGACTCAAGCTTATGGGACAGTTGGTGACGTAACATTGTATTCACAACCAAGTGAAGAAGTTTTTGGGTCAAGCCTCTTCATCTGCATTTGGTCCCTGATTGCGTTATGCTTTTCTATGTGACGACAGGGTTGTAAGTAAGGAGGTCGAATAGCTCAATATAATTTTTTAGTCTTGGTATGAGCAGGTTGAAGAGAGCTTTAACATGCCTTGAAGGACTGAACCCACACCAATCACAAATATAGGAAGTAGAAAGCCAGGTTGCCTTCCACCAAGAAAGAAAAAAAGGCTTTTACCACAGGACATAAGCGCTTGAACAGCTTCGACACGAGTTCGAACCAGGGATTTACTCCTTTGCCGCCAAAAGCTTCAATCTTTCCTCCTGCAACCCGCCCTAGTTGTCTATGTAACATGGGCTCTTCTAAATTTAGAGTACCCGAGTTAAACACAAAGCACTGGCATAAGAGTACGGGTTCCAAGTCCATCATGTTTCGTTGGACAGTCACCAAGCAAGCATATTTCTAAATTGAATTTTACTATAAACAACACAAAGACCTCCTATGTTATTTATGAAATGTCCCAAGGCACCTTGTAATGCCATATTTTATGTTAGGAAATAAAAGAAATATAATACAGTAATGAGTATAAATGTTATGGCGTGTCTTCAGTGGTGCAAACCAAATCAAGGATAGATTTCATTAAGAGAGAGAGGATCCCAAAATGGGATACAAGGAGCAAAAGCTCTCAATATTCTTTAATTAAAAAACTACCTAATGAGGACCCAAGACACCTATTTATAGACTCCAAAACCCTACACATACTAAGGGGCATTAAAATGACATTTCTACCCTTAATTTTACTGCATCAGAACTCACCCTCTAAAAAGAAAACAACTTGTCCTCAAGTTGGACTACATGACACAAGACACCAAATAAAGGCAACGTAAAGTTCTTATTGTGCAGCTTCAAAGTAGACATGTTGCTGCATTCATTGATCAATGTGTCACCCCACAACCAATCTTCAATATCAGCTTCTTTTTGTATACATCCACCGCGTCCATATTTATGTGCCAAGAAACCACCCATTTGCCATGTCTCTTTTGTAGAATCACATCATTACAATAGGCCATCACACTTGTACAGTTGTACCCAACGCACGGCGCCAAGAACCATCAAACATGATGTGCAAGTCCAACTTCACTTCATAGCCAAAGCTTACTTGAGTGAAAACCATGCCCAAAGGATCTTCAAGCTGTCCCAAGAAGTACTTCTCCTCTTTTGGTAACTCTAGAACTTGTTCAGGCACCGCAACGATACAAACTTCAATATGTGCTCCAAAGACCACCCGAGAGGCATCTCATGGAAGGAATCATGAAGCTTCAACTCTACAAAATCCTCTAAAACAAGCGGATGTCAAAAGCAACCTCTTCCGGGTTTGGTAACTCGCCAACTCCATTCTCTTCTTCTTGTGCTTCATTGTTTTCTTGCCTTGCTATAGAGCAGCTTTCCTTGATCATATCAACAAATCTCTCCTCTTCATTGCCAACACTAAACTCTTCATCATAAGGAGGAACATTTTCAAATTCTCCACTAGCCTCGAAGATGGAATCATTTTCAAACTCTTCATGTGGGAACTCATCAAATTTAGGAAGAACATCATCATCAATATCCTCATACTCGCTAGGATACTCATCATACACGGGAATTCCTTCTAAATCACCTCCAAAGCCTTCATTTGGAGACTCATCAAAGATTGACAAGTCTTCAAACTCCTCTTCAATATCAATTGCACAATCATTCCCAAGAACACCTTCAAAGCTCTTCACTTGGATATTCATCAAAGATAGGAAAACCATTGAAATAACCATGTTCCTTCGCCTCTTCAAACACATCCGAAGTGAGGTTCATCTCCCCCTCAAACTTGTCCGGATTGGCGGGTCCATAAGATTCTTCAAGGTCATTACCAATGTTCTCCTCCTTGTAGTCAATACTAAACTTAGCTTGACTATGAGAATCATAAATTCCTTCATGAGTAGTAAACGGTGCACCTTCTTAATCAAGGTAGCAAGTCGTCTTTCCATCAACAACAATTGCACCTTCTCATTCAAGGTAGCAATTTGTATACTCAACTCTTCAATCTCATTCCTAAAATGATCTTGGTTGCCAAAGTTATCAATTCCATCGCCATTATTCACCATGAACGCTCTACCTCTACCTCCTCTTATACCCTTTACCTCCATAAGCCATTACAATACCAAAATCAACTCCAAGCAAACAAATCGACCCCAAATAAGTAATACCCAATCAATTGGGACCCCAAGCTTCAACAAATCACAACCAATCAACAGTAACAACTCCAAATACTGACCAAATCGCAGCAAATCGAAACAAATCACAACAAACTTCGACAAATGAAGCAAACGAAATCTGACCTCAAATGGACAAAATCGCAACAACCCAATGAGATTCAAACCTGAAAACAAAGTTTAGGGGCAGAACTCACTGGTTAGAACTTGAAATCACCAGCTGAGCTCTAAAAAAGGGCAGATCGAGACACAAACTCTGAAGTCAAAGGCCGGCGGCCTGAGTCGAGCACAGGCGAACCTTAAACGAGTGAGTCGAGCACCGTAGCTGTAGCTCGCACCCCTGGGTTTCTGTTTTGAGCTCCGAAATACTTGACTCAAGTTTGAAAAGGGCTCAATCAAATGCGAAATGGTAAAATTCGAAGGGTGTAATTCGATTTAGGGTCGTACAGTCGTTGACAATACACGAATTGGGCTTACAGCCTTCAAAAATGGGTTTACAGTCGTCGAAAAATGCTCGAAATGGGTTTACAGCCTTCGAAATTGCTCGATCTGTTTTAAGGGTTGGAATTGATGTTTGGGTGTTGGATTAGGGTAGATCTGAAGAGAACGAGCTGAGTGGGTTGGTTTGGGATTTTCCGGCGCTGTTTTCCGGCGAGGTCTAGGTTTCCGGTGAGATGAATGGTTAGGATCGAGCTAGGAGCTCTGATACCAAATGGTGCTAACCAAATCAAGGATAGATTTCATTAAGAGAGAGAGGATCCCAAAATGGGATACAAGGAGCAAAAACTCTCAATATTCTTTAATTAAAAAAACTACCTAATGAGGACCCAAGAGCCCTATTTATAGTCTCCAAAACCCTACACATACTAAGGGGCATTAAAATGACATTTCTACCCTTAATTTTACTGCATCATTCAGATCCTTGACATACAAAATTTCGTAATCCAACACTTAGACACTAAGACACAAAATCACACTCAATTCATACTTGTGTCTTTGTAACATTGAGAGTTGAAATACCCAAAGGTGGGTAGTGTGAGTGCCCCTGGTCTACAAGTGGCACGAGAAGCGAATACCCACATCATGTAGGTCTGGAAGCGATGTGCACTGTATAACTGCGATAGTAATGTGGAGTTCACAGCTATGTTTTCGGGTTGTGTTCTACCGAAATGGTTCAACACATTATAGGGCCACCAGATGGGGTCGTCCTGATTTCAAGCATCTCCATCTGTGGTTGTTCCCACTTCTCTATCTGTATCTTTCTCTCTTTGCATTACTTCACTATATATGTGTGGATGTTCACATCTCCATGTAATAAGGTTGCACATGGGGAGGTGAAAGATAACTAAGCATACACTGTTTGACCCATTTTTGTATGCCTTGAGATTTTGCTGCTTAAACTGTTCAATGCGTCTCCAAAACATTTGAATAGAACAGTACAGGAAATTGACCACTATAGACAACCCCACGTACAGTTCTCAATCAATGATGACTGAGCATATCCGCAAATAAAGTAGAGGTATAGGAAATACATGGTAGAAATCATCGTATCCATTTCATAATGAAAATGGCTTAGCAAATATTATAAACCTCTACGCTACTCATCCTTAACTATCTCAGGCTGGAAATCAGGAATTTACTAAGGCATCCGTGTCTACATGTTCAGTTTATCAAACAAAGATGATGTATTTTATTTTTTTCATTTGATAAACAATTTTTCTACTTAATTCTTTTACCTCCCTCCATTTCATAATTGTTGAGATATGGACTTTTATTTTTGTTTTCCTCTTAAGTTGCAGTTTCTACAAAGCTACAAGTATGGGGTATGTGCCTGACCCCATACCCACAATTAAACACTTGGATCCTCTGAAATTCAGAAGTACTTAAAAACAAAGAAGCTCGCATTTGATAAAAAGCAATTCCAGCTTCCCAAGGCCACGAGAGATAATATTCTATTTTCCCTCCATCCTGTTTAATTTCAAGTACACTCCAGAATGATAACATCTCATGTCAGAATATAACACACAGAATGATCACCTACAGTACAACCACAAGCAATTCCCCGCCTAGAAGTCCAAGTATCAGGTACTTTAAGCAAGACACTAACCAGAAGGTCCCATGGAGAGCAGATGGCAACAGCCCCAGCAACAGGAACATTCTCCCCATGCTCCCCAAGGTACTTTACCTGAAGGAAATAATTTAGACGAAGTAAATATCAACTTGCTGACATGTTTTTTTTTTTTTTGCCAGTAAATATGAAAGAAAATTGGCCTGCAATATAACAATATCTAGATAAAAAGCATCCATAGAGAAATGCTGCCAAAAAATATGTAATAAAAGTATTACAAACAACAATAATAATCATCTACGAACTTACCAAAAAAAAATAATCACGTACGAGCTAGCAAAACAATTGGTGTTTGAAAATCTTTGCAAAAACGTATAAAAGTACTACATGCAAGAGCAATAAAGAAAGATTGTTTACGTAGCTTGGCCGTGATTGCTTATGACAATAGGGAAAGACAATAGTACTATGTTACTCACTCCATCGAATTCAAAATGCAATTATGTATATATAACAGTGAAGATAGAAATCAAGACCATTAAATAACAATCATATCTTTGAGAAAATCCTGACTTCTATTCTTTAGGGATAGTACAAAAGTTTGAATAGTTATAGCTAGCATAATTCACAAAACAGGTATGGTTATTAACAAGAAACAAATTAATTGCTTCAGACAATCCATAGGAACATTTTTCTTTTCACATTAAAGCAATGCAATTCTAATACTATCGGGAGGAAGAGTCCATAGGTTTTGTGTACTTCAACTGCAAGTTATCATAAATAGTTTGCAACGGCTTCGTTCAATGTCAAGTAAACATTTACAGCAAATTTTTGCTCATTTGACACGTCCTTTTATAACAACTAAAAGTAAAGATTGGTTGGAGAATCAAACTTATAGGCACACAACATTAGGGTTGTCAAAAAAATATCCGCGAATCCGGACCGAACAGAACCGGACCGTAGGTTTTGGGTTGGGTCTGTGGATTAATGGTCCGGACACGGATTGAAAAATTAGAAAACCGTGCTTCGCAGTCCGGTCCATGGATTTTCATAAAAGAACCGTGGATAAACCGAACCGGACCGTGAGAATTTTATAAATAATATATATATATGGGAGAGGATCCTATAGGGGCTCCCTTACATAGCTTATGTAAGGGATTTTTCGTTCGAGATTGAATTTCGACAATCCGAACCGTTAGATGCGTTTAGAATGTGTTTTTAAGGTCCAACGCGAGGATTCGTAAAAACAAAATACCCGAAAGGGCTTGATCCGAGCATTTTTCGATAAAAACGTTAAACATAGTGTTTTTTCAAAAAC
>JAXBDA010003115.1:15013-37057 GCA_036023075.1 Gaultheria prostrata | reverse complement strand
CTCCTTTTATTCTTTCTTTTTGTTTTTTTTTTCCTCATTTCTCATTTAATTACAAATTATTCTTTTATCTTATTTATTTAAGATATTTATTTATCTCTTGTTCCTTAAATTTCATTTTTATTTAATTTCTTAAATTCTTATCTTATTTATTTAATGCATTTCTTTATCTATTTAATTACTTATTTGTATGAGTGCTTATAATTGAAGATAAGAAAAAAAATTAGAATAACTGAATTAAACAAAATAAGATTAAATAAATTATTATAAATGAATATAAGAGAAAAAATATATAAAAAAGAGATAAATAAATAATTAAATAAAAGGAATGAATTACATAAAACTTTAATATAAAAAAATGAATTAATATTAATTAATTAAAGGAGGGAATAAGTAAATAAAAGAATTACAAGAAGAAAAAAAGGGAAAAGCTAAACGTGTCAGGGGGTGGGGGAGGGGTTAAAGGGTCAAAGGGGTGGTGGGGCCGGGAGAGGAATCCGTCAGGGGAGGGGGAGGATCAATTTACTATAAGAAAATATAAAAAGCATGAGCACCTGTATATTTATTTACTTTTAAGTAAAAAAAATAAAAGAGTACATTTGCAGCTTTATGACTTTCTTGTAGTCTATTGTCATTAACCAGCTTTAGAGCATCTCTAACAAACTATGCATTAGCCTATGAGCCACCCCTAGCGAGTTTCACCGGAAAACGTTTGCCCAGCAGCCTAGCTACGAGCCTCGCCATCGTGGCCTTATCTACACCGCCTCGCCTCTTGTGGCGAGGGAAGGCAAGCTCGGCAGCTAATCTCTCTCTCCTCTCTCTCTCTCTCTTCTTGCGCCTGGAAAAATGGATCGCCGGAGGAGTGATCCTAAAATCGATTTGATACCATAGGGTTGTAGGTCTCGTCGAGGCGAGTTGAATGGTGTAAGACTCGTCGCCGGAAAAGTTGGCCGAAGCTTGCACGCGCCGGTGAACCTCGGCGCGTGTTGGAGAGTGAGATCCACTCTCGCGGTTGTGCTCCACACGCGGCAGAGGTTGAAGACGAGTTCACTATTATTTTATTTATTTTTAGCCAAGTGGCTAGGCTATTGGGTAGAGGTGATATTTTTTGGCTAGCTATATCAATATATGACTCATTTTGTAGGCAATTTGTTAAGGATGCTCTTTAGACTGTTGGAGATGGCCTTATAAGTTTTCAAAACTGTCCTTGCTCAGCTTCATACACAGGCCCTCGTGGCCTAATAAGTAGATGTAGATGTTGTTGTTTTTTTCTCCGTCTTTTATTTGATTTTTTTTTCATTTTAATTAGTTTCGTGTCAAGTTTTTGTATATTATTGATTCGTCTCGACGAGAGAAACAGGAAAAGTAAAAATTAGTATGATCCAAACTTAATTTTTTTTGAATAAATACAATAATAAGTACACAAAAACTTGACACGAAACTAACAAACGCAAAAAAAAAATCAAATAAAGACGAAAAAAAAACAACATTTACTTACTTATTAGGCCAAAATATGCCACAATATACATTATAGCCCAACCCCCAATATAGGTAGCGATCATAGTAGTACTGATGGAGAATGGACGTGTTCCAGGGTAGGGGTGGGCGTCGGGTCGTGTTGTGTCGTATTTGTGTCGTGTCGAATCGAGTTCGTGTCAAATCAGGTTCGTGTCGAAATGACCTGCTTTACTAATCGTGTCGAAAAACTGAACCCTAACCCGACCTGCTAATATTAATATCGTGTTCGGGTTGACACGATTAACTTGTAAACGACTTATTTAGACATATTTGACTTGAACATGACACGAATTAACACAATTTTTTCGTGTCATTCTCGGGTTATGCGGGTTAATTCAGGTTAATTCTCGGGTTATGCGGGCTAATTCGTGTCATTATCGGGTTACCGTGTCGACACGAATAGACGAACAGGTTAATTCGTGTCATTCTCGGGTTATGCGGGTTGAACCCAAACTCGACCTATTTACTAATCGTGTTCTCGGGTCGTGTTATATACGTGTTTCGTGTCAGAGATACTCAACACTAAGCCGCTAACTTCGTGTCGTGTTCGGGTCGTGTTATCGTGTCTTGTCATAAATTCCCACCCCTATTCCGGGGCCCATTTAAAGATTTTGCAAAAATGATTTGAATCGTTCAACAAAATTTAGAATAGTATTTTTTTGGGTGGCTTCGCTAGAAATCAGTTCAAAATACTACTTGTAACTAGTTCATCCGATGTGCCCATTTTTATTCAGATTATATGGTCATAGTCTTAATGAAAAACGAGTACATCAGATGAACTAGTTACAGTATTTTTTTACTCCTTCCGTTCTGAAATAATAATCCATTTTGGGACTGTGTGTCATTTTCAACGACTTATATCTTTTAATGTGAACCTCAAAAAATATGCATTATGAATATTTTTTGATAAATCTTAATTAATCATATTGTTCAAAGTTTTAAAAATCCTAAAAAATACAACTACGAACTAAAAGATATAAGTCGTTGAAAAAGGCACGGGAACCATCATTTTGTGACGGAAGGAATAGCTGATTTCTCGTAATCATTTATGTGGAACTCTCAAGGGAGCCCCGCAACCCGACTGTACCCCATCAGTACCTATATGATCGGTCCCCTTCGAATTTTCGATTTTAGCCATCGGTACCAATACAAGGATTTTAGCCATATATTGGATTTCCCATAAAATTGGTCAAACCAAGGAGATTAACTTATCACAGTTCAAAAAAAAAAAGGGTTAACATATTGGATGAAAAATTATAAACTGCTACTCCGACACTGACATATATTTAAAAAAAACAAAAAGCATGTATGTCAGTATCGGAGGAGCAGCATGCTCCAAACCCTTTTCTCATCACAAGTTTTCAGATTCTCACATTAACACATGGTGCCAAAAGGTCCGCCGGTGCTTCAAGAGCATTGTATTATTAGTATAAAACTTATTTTTCATTAAAAATGCAGTCTTTCCAGCCTAGTTAAAAGTTTGTGTTTCTGCTAAATCTCAAATAAGCTAATATATGTGAGGAAAATGACCTGTGAGAGAATATAAAAAATACCTATGCAAAAACCAAAAATACTAAAAATACAAGTAGAAACTTAGGAGTATTTATTGTCTTAATTCAAATTTGCATTTGGTAGTCTTGCATTGTGGATTATTAATTTGTCTCCACGAGAGTTGACGAGAGGAATTTGCAATGCAAAAGTTTTAGTCGAATGTATGGACAATGCATCTTAACCATTCAAAAACATTCTCGATGCCAAGGTCCGGATGTTAAATATTTTTCGACTGAACTCTTACCGTTGAAGGGGTGTTTAAATTCCAGACCATCGATTTATTAAAATGAATGATTAAAATGAGTTCCTGTTGGATTATTTTGACAGGGGCAGAATGATATGGATATCCTCATTCTATTCCTCCCGAATATTCGAAGTTCCTGACTATCTATCATTCCATAAGGACCATAACACTCGCTCTCTCCCCCCTCTCTCTCTCTCTCACACACCATATCCTTGTTCTACACCTACAAAATCTTTATAGCTAATCACCGATTTGTATAAATTTCAATCGCCTGAGGAGGAGACGGCGAGTTTCGATTAGCGGCCGGAGGGACCATGAAGTTCTGGAAGATCCTCTCCGAACTTATCGAACAAACACTACCCGAATGGCGAGATCAGTTTCTATCCTACAAGGATCTCAAGAAGCAATTGAAGCTCATCTACCCAAAAGAAAACGGCGACGCCGTTAGGCCGAATAAACGGCCCAGATTTTCCGGCCACGGCGGCGTGGACGAGGAGAGGGAGGACGCGGTGGTGGTCGTGACGAAGGAAGTGAACGATTTCGTGAGACTGTTGGAGGACGAGATTGAGAAGTTCAATGCTTTTTTTGTTGATAAAGAGGAAGAATATATTATCCGATTAAAGGTATTTTTGTCCCATATGTGTGATAACTATCGTGTCGTTTAGAATTAGTAATAATCATCATTACTCGATTCAATAATCGTCGTTTGTTGGATTTTTGTAATATCCTTCATTTACTAGGTTTACTTTAACGTAATACATGTTACAAATGGAAATTGATTGATGAAGGGTTTGAGTTTGGATTTTGCGGTAGAAATGGAAGATGAGTTTTTGTTCCTAATATGATGCTCATTTTTGATAACTTGATTATGCATATATATACTAGAAGGGCAATGATTTTTCGCACTCCCTATTTTTTATACATAAAAATTTCCCTAAAAGACCTGAAATGGAGGGCATTCATGAAAAGGGTTGCGGAAATCATTTTCAAGGCCGGAATGTGCAAGGAAAATCTTTAATTGAGTTTAATCTGTCATGAAATTTGGGATGTAAAAGTAGAAAAGAGGGGAGAAGAAATTTTGGGTGGCAGTTTTTTATGTGGCGGTTTTTTTGGTAGTTGAAGAGGTAGTTTGGAAAAGTAGTGTTAGCAACCCTCAAAACCGAAGTTCGCACGGTAAAGGGTGTTTCTTTTATAACTGTAATAGAGAAATAGATAATAGATGTATTAAGCTGCACAGACACCTTGAATTATATAAAAGAAAAGTAAATATATATTTCCTTTTGATCAGACTGTAGAGTGTAGAGTCTGTAGACTACTAACCAGAAGTATGCTATGTAGTCGTACCTGTCTGATAGGATGGGGCATTACAAAGACTGCATCCCTTATGCACGGTTTATTGCATGTGTTGTGGGCAATGTTTGAAAAACCAGACCAGACTGACCAGTTCAACCGGACCATGGTCTGGTCCGGCAAACCACATAACCGCTATTGAAAGAACCGGCTTCTTTTGAGAGGACCGCTCTAACTAAACGGTTGAACCAGCGACCTGTGGAACTCGGTCACGGTTTGATGAAATCGGTCGGGGAAACTTTCAGCTATTCCATGACAAAATTAACTTCGATCTCTACAGCTGCCTCTTTGTTTTGCTTAACAGCTGGCAAGCGGAATGTTCGACTGAGCTCAGTTTTTTCTTTTTCACTTCAGATAAGAGATATATCATATATATGCACATTTCAATCCTTTTTTATACACGTAGTCTTTTATATACTACTAATGGTAATTAACTTTATGCTATAAATATATTTTTGACATAGTTTTCACATTCTGGTTCAATTATGGTACAACTGCAACCCGTCCACTCGATCATTTTCTAGTTCGTTCACCGGTCTAGTTTTCAAAACATTGGTTGTGGGATTGGTGGTCCAACAAATTTATAATCTCTATACTAATAGTTACATTCAAATGCAAACAACGAAATTCCACGTGACATGGTATCCCATCATAACTACTAGGTCAGCTAGTAATGTATGTTCTTTGGTAAAGTATCAAGGAATGTGAACTGAATAATCTCAGATTTTAAAGTTATTCCAGTGGCAATTTCTGTACCAATGTCCTAATCTGTTTTTGGCTTTACAGCACGTGTATATGTATGTATTTGAGAATAGGATGTTGATATTTATTCTGGCCTCCTTTTTGCTCCTCACAAGGACCAAGATCAAGTAAACACCCATTCTGTTTCGGCAATTTTTGTAGAAAACTTGAGCAACTAAATTTTGGTCGAGGACCTGAGGTTATTCACTTATGTGTTGGATTTAGGTTCCTGTGGTTATGTTCTTTGGATTTTGTGCAGAAACGTTAAGGAGATAATGAAATCATTATTGAAGTTGCCACATATTTTATAGGAGCAGACTTGCCTGCATGCTTTTAGGAGGATGTTAGGAGAGCTTCCATTTCTTGCCTTCATTTGCTTTGATGGTTTTTGCAAGTGCTTTTGTGCCCTCTCGCGCTGCTCCCTATTTTGGAGCTGCTAGTCTCATGCAGAGATCATATCTGCACTGCTTTAAGCAAGAACTTTATCGTTTACTTAGTACGTACGGAACTAAACTATGCTCCTGGTGTTATACATCAGTTATCTAGTCATTTATTTGCTTTTTCCCCTCTCAAGTTTGTTTGGAAATGGTAGACACCATGTAGTATATGTTTGGTGAAATGCAGAGTGACAAACGAGTTTTTTCCTTTTATTTTACTGGAGTACAGGTGCTGCAAGATAGGGTTACAGAGGTGCCGGGTTCAAATGAAGACTTGATGACTGTAGGGAGGGAGATTGTGGATTTTCATGGAGAGATGGTTCTGCTCTTGAATTACAGTGCCTTCAACTACATAGGTACTTTTCTACGTCTTTCTTTGATAGTTGAAATGGCTTTTTTCGAAGTGATGGATAATCCATTGTCAAATGATCCACAGGATGACCATTATTTATTGTGTGTGTGGTATCCGCTGTAGAATTGCTCTTTCATGATATTTCTTTTGGGTAGGTATGCCGTTTTGATTTACTGCCTCAAAACTGTAGTTTTGTTTATTGTGTAACAGAACCTCCTCCTAATGTCAATTTTGTGTGATAAGAACCCTGTATCTTTTCTGTTTTCCAATGCTTTGGAGCTCCTTATGCCTTTGTTCTATACTAGACGCTGGACACAGTTTTTTTCCGTTGATCGGAGTAAACTTTTTTTTTTTGGGTTCAAGTATACGGAAAGAAACAACAATAGAATTAAACATCACATCAATTGAACTATTCATACATTGTCATAACAATATACTTTGCTATCGTAACAGCTTTCATGTAATTAACTCAATGTCGAAGAGTAACCATGCCAATTCAATTGTTAGAGTATGATATATGGAAGATACATTACCATGCTAATGTCGCTGCCGCCTCCTTATACCTAAATAATCTTCCATCAAATTTTGTAAATCAATCGTGTCAGCTCTAATGGAGCGCATATATTTCACTGAGTAAATGCCTATCTTTTTTACTTGCAGAGAAAATCAAAGATAAGTAAATCATACCTGAAACTGGCAAATTACGGAAAAAATTGCTGAGTTTTTTTGGATGGTTCTTAGATTTTTTGAGAGGGAGGGAGGGACGCTAAACTTTGTACTTTAAACCATGGCTAAACCCACTAATCAGTTGGCCGGTGGTGATCAATCACCTTTTTCAGTTAGTCGTACGATTATGATTTTGAACTTCCGTGGGTTGTGTTTAACTTTGGGTATTAGTTGCTGAATTTTGATTCGTTGGTTGCTAAACTTGGATTATTGCTGCTTAAATGAACTCAATTTTGGCCTATGGTGATTGTTGATGTGTTTTTGTCAGCTTTTTTGTTTTCTTTCTTTTATACGGGTTAACACAAATTAAAATTTACAGAAAAGAAAGATAAATCATACCCAAAACCGGCAAATAACGGAAATTGCTCTGTATGGAGTGCCCCGTGGTTCCGCGAGTGCCAGCCGCAGAGAGGAATGCCATCAACTAGGGGGCGCTATTGGCCACTAACCACTCGCTCGCCAGCCACTCGGGCTCCGCGTTTCAAGTTCGTTATCCTAACCATCTTCTCTGCTCCACCGGGAGCCTGGCCCCTTCTTCTATCTTATCTACTGCCTTGCTCCTCGGCTCCCTACTGCTCCAGCTGGTCGCTGTAATAGCTTGCTTCTTGGGTGGCTAGCACCCTGGGTGGTGCTTCAGCTCTTACCTAACATCCATCTTGGATTAGTTACTTGCCTGAGGTTCGTACTGTTCCTGGTGTTTGAACTAGTTATTAATGGTTGGCTGTCTCTCTGACCTGATAACTAGTATCGATTCCCTGCCCAGCGGCAAACTCCCCCTCCGCCTCATGTGGAGGGATCCACCATACCCTCTGTGTCTCTGCAAGCTTCATGCTATTCCCATTCCTAAACCCATTCGCTTGTAACTGACGGAGGGAATAAACGGACTCCTCGAGAGCTACTTAAGGCACTTTGTTACAAACCAGAAGGACTGGAGCTATTGGATGTTGAGATGCCAGTGGTGATGAACACATCCAGCCGAAGCCAATAGCAATCAGCACTCAGGCCATGGTCTTAGAATAGAAATCCCAGTCCCAAGTCAGCGGGTGACAAATAGAATCGGTCTTTGTCTTGTAAGGAATAATATTCAGCGTATAGACTGAATTAGGGTATACAGGTCCTGCATTGAGAGGCCTCATCAGATGGTTGCAATTCATACGGCGGTTCACTTCTAAACTCGCCACCTTCTCCGAGGACCGGAATGATTATCCCTGCCTGATGGGTCTACATCATCCGTTAAAAACAATCATCTTCTTTTGTTTCTTGCTCTCCATTAGCAACGGGAAAGGAGTCTATCTATCTGCCTAGCTTTTCTAGGATTCCTTATCATCCACGCATGGGGATCTTTCCATTGATAGATAAGAGGGCTCCCCCCTTGTACAGAGATAATCGAAATCTACTTTTCTTCGAGAAAAGTGCTTTCTTTTGGTCAACGCTCGCCTCGTAATAGAGACGAATGGTACACCAGTTCTCACAAAATAAACTACTAGTGCCGCTACTGGCTACCGACCTGGAAGGAATGTTGAACAAGACGATGATGGATAAGCTATTAATGGTGCAGGGGCATAAGCCAGATCAACTGGATCTGCTTCAAGCACTCAATCTGGATCTTCACCTGTGGCCCTTCATGAAATCGAAGAGCCGGTCTTCTTCCGTCCTATCAAAAATGTCCATGGAACTACGAAAGAAGGAGAAACAAGAACACACTCCTTCGACCATTTAGGGATAGCTTCGATTGCTAACAGGAAAAGAGAATGACTTAGTAGTTACAGAAAATACAGCTGGAGGGGAACTGCTGATTCTCAATAAGAAAGTAGGGCCGATAATTAGGGACTCCCAGCCAATCAAAAAAAAAATAGGGACTCCCACATATTGATCGGACAATCGACCTATTCTAGTTGGGAAACTCGACTCTGTGGGAGGCTCGCTTCACTCCTCGAGTTCTGTGTTTGTTTTTAATAAACTCTCTCTCATCAGAAAATCGAACCCCCCCCCCCACCCCAACAAAAAAAAAAAAAAAAAACTCAAGGTACACAATTAAAGCAAGCCGCAAACCAATATATGTATGCTCTGCTCAAATGTTGGAAACAAATGCTCTGAAGAGAGTTTGCTGTGGCAGAGATGAATCGCGATAAGGAAGAAAAATGAAGGTGAATCAGGAAATGGAGAGAGCAGTTATAAAATTGAAATGAGAAGTTATATGGTGGCAGTTGGTTTTGACGTTTTTACTGTTATGTTTATTGGGTTATGTGAGGTATATCCGAAGTAATTGGGGATAATTTTCATAGGCAGTTTAGTTTGCTAAAAAGATCGACACAATGACAGAAAAAGAAAGATACCAAACTAGTGTTCTCCATTTATATGATCAGAATTGATGAGCCACTTCTAGCCAATTAGTTGGTTGCTCAGATATAGTTCAAAACATGAAGGAGCCATATAATGAAGATCAAGATTGGGTCATTGTCTCTATGGAAGTGTAGCCAACATGGAGTACAAAAATTCCACTTTAGAAACTTCTTATACACGGAACGATTGTTAAGCCTCTGCAAATGCTAATAAGGGTTCACGAAGCATGTTACAGAATCTAGAAATAGTCTATACTGTACCCCTGCCTAATCTAAATTCTCGATGAAGGTAGGTCTAGTGAGTTCTACCAAGTTCCATAAAGAAGTTACGCAAGCCAGTGATTAGGATGGCGGGTCCTTGTGAAAGGAGATTAGTGTTGATACCCAATGGGTCTCTCAGTTTTTTTTTGTTTTTGTACTATAAATATTTGGCGCAATTAATTTGTATGGATTCGAGAAGGGGAAGGGTCCTATAAATGGTTGTATGCGTATAGCATGCTCGAACATGTGAAAGGTCCAAACTTCAGATAAGTAGCTCAGTATTCCTTCAAGGGGGGACCCTGCGGCGCCCAAAGGGCAGCAGGGTGTGCTGCGCGCTAAAACTGCGCCTCTATAGGCCCCAAACCGACTCGCAGTTATCAACTGTGTTTGTTGGTCGAAGTAAGGTTGCTCTCTTGTGTCGCAATCTTCTGTTTTAATCTCCCTAATGCTGCCACGTACAAATAGTAAATCCCAGCCTTTTACATCATTTCAGATTCTCTCTCTCTAAATGTTTAAGTGAACCCATCCTTTTTGTCTCTCTCTAGAAACCCTTTGAAGCACATCTGTGCAGAAAAATGAAAGGATAACCGATTATGGAGACGGAAATAGAAATGGGTTTCTACTCAGGCTTGAAATTTGGACGAGGTACTTGAGGAGGGATGAATTCATTATAATTTTGGGTGGGATGTGTGCTTTATACATTGTATTTTTATGATCAATTGATTATGCATGTTTTTCATTTGATTGTTGTTCTCTGTGGCTTTGTATTATGAGACAATGAAGTAAAGCAACACTAGTTTTTGACTATGAATGAGATATGCAAGGATATAAATATGGTCATGAGGAAAAACATTGTATTGTGACGTTTATTGACCAATGAGTGTGATGAACTCTCAGAAACGTCAAGTTCTGAAGTTAGGGCAAAAGACAAGAGGACAAGAGCAGGTTGGAGCTCAGGCAGCAGTTTGTCGGCTACGATGTGCAGAAGCCGAAGGCCTCGCCAGATAAATTGAGATAGAGAGAGTCTATGAATATCAAACATAATTGAAGTACAATATACCTTTATCGTAACTGGGTTTTCATGAACCATTAGTTGATATCCCTAAAACGTAATCGATTCTCTAGATCTCAACTCTAACAGGGTGCAGATTCTGCAGAACTTGCTAGTCTTTGTGTTATTGAGTGAGGAGAGGGACTCGATCGCACTTGTCTCAAATTTCCCAGTCAGTGGAGGCAAGTAGGTCAGATGATTTGTAGAGGGAAGCGATGGGATGGTGTTGATGACATGGATGCTTGAAGGCGTGTTTGGGGGTTGATCTGATGGTGAGAATTTCTGATGGTGAGAATTTCTAGTGGAGAGAGAGAGGGAGAAGCTGTAGTAGTCAAAATAAAAAGTGGTAGTGGGTCTGGGTTAATTTTTGTGGAGAAGGTTTCTCCCCAGAGAGAGAGATTGGTTAATTTTTCTGGAGAAGGTTTCTTCCCAGATAGAGAGATGAATCAGATGATGTCCCAAATGTGGCCCAAAGCGTAAATGGCTGGCACTCAGATTAAAAACGGGGTCGTTCTGGCGTATAGCACGCCCTGCTGCCCTTTGGGCGTAGCTGCCCCCCAAATCCCTCAAAGGGATGTCCTTGCAACTCTTTGGTTGTGATGGTTATATTTTAGTGGTCTTTTAGCTGTTTTTACATGAAGATCCCCCTTCTTTTGGGGGGCAACAAAACCAAGGAGATCTGAGAGTAACACCTAGGAGGAGGATCATGTAAGACGCACTAGGTAGGTGACATTGTGGACAGTCAGACATGCAAAATGTTGCACGATAGTTTCATTGTCAAAATATGCAGTGGTGGCTTATATATAGGTTTTTTTTGTTTGTTTTGAACTGGTGGTATACGTTTCTCCAATGCTATTCTAGATATGTTTTATTTTATTGATCGACTATTATTTCTTCCAGTATACATGCACAATTGTTTAGTAGGAAGAAGAATAGAAATGATACAACAATGAATCAATGATTCAAAAAAAGAAATTTACTGCGTTAATGGCTCAAGTTGATAATAGCTGCTTGATGATGTTGATGTTGTCTGGTCTGAAAGCATGAATTGATAATTTAGAACTCAAATCTTCTCACGTGCAGGACTAGTGAAGATACTAAAGAAGTATGACAAGCGAAGTGGGGCTCTCATTCGCCTGCCTTTCATCCAAAAGGTTTTGCAACAGCCATTCTTTAAAACCGACATTCTTAACAAGCTTGTGAAGGACTGCGAGACAATTCTTGATAGCTTTTTCTCCTCAAACGAGCAATTGGCCTCATCTTATCAAGAAACTGAAGCTAAAGAATCGCGTACCAAAACATTTAATAGTGCCGAAAATGGAGGCAGTGTCCAGAAAGTTCCGGAAGAACTTACAGATATTAAGTACATTGAGAGTATGTACGTGAAACATACGTTGACAGCTTTGGAGGTATTGAATAAAGTTCGAGGTGGAAGTTCTACAGTAAGCATGTATTCGTTGCCTCCAATGCAAAGTAACGAGCCAGAGGTAGAATGGAAGAAAGTCCCTGTTATAGAGCAAGCAGCAAAGTAGTTTGGGTGTGTTTTATCTGCGACTCTTTTTCGTTATTCAAGGGTTTTACCATCAGAGGTGCTGCTGCTAAATGAAAGGATCTTATCAGTTATCAATGTCCATGAATGGTAAACCATGGTACAGTACTTGTTTTTCTTTGACCGGTTTTTCTTTGTAGATATTTTTCAAAGGCCTAAGATACCCTGCATGTTCAAAACTTGGCTCTGTCGAACTCTGGTCTCTGGATAAATGACCTTGGTAGAATCTGTTGTTACTTAACAAAGATGCTCATCTTTTCTGAAGTACCGGTAAATTTAGCTCTCAATAAAAGCTGCTACTTTCCATATGATTTCAGTCAAATTCCTCTGGGCTCCATCCTTCCTCCTCTCCCTTTTGGGTGGTCAAGGTGTTGTATCTGGTGGGATATTTACTGTTTCTTTGTCATATATGTTGTCTTCAAGAGGTTAAGTTTAGCACAAACTTAACGACCCATTTGGTTATCGTTGCGTATTTGCTTAATCTTAATTATTTACTCAATTTTGTGTGAATTGAGCTTTGTGATTCTCTGATCTACTTTTCCTTGGAATACTTTAGGGCTCGTTTGAATCTGGCAGTTTGAGTGTGTTCAGAGAGTGATGAAACAATGAAAACATCACGCGAGCCTAATGGTAATCCAATCGATCATTGATTATAGGAAAACAAGTTAGATTTTTATCTAGAATGGTGTCTATCTGGTTAATGGAGTAAAAATAAGGGTTCATGAGGGTATCTCCAACGGGGAGCCGAAGCCCCTGGCATACCCATTTTTGGCCCTCGGTCATTTTTCGCCGCCTCCAACGGGAGCCATACATTCTGGCCAAATTTGGGTTTGACACCCACCACTGGAGATGCTCTGTTGGAAGGCATTTTGTATTTGAAGAGGAAATATTCGAGATGCTCTGTTGGAAGGCATTTTGTATTTGAAGAGGAAATATTCATGTTTCTGTGTTTTTCTACGACAAGAATGGTGGGAGGCAGTAAACACGGCATGATAACTTCTTGAGCAATGAGTATGATGATAAAATGTACTTCCTCTGTCCCTTTTATAGTGTGTATATTTTCATTTTGAGCAGTCCCTTAATAAGTGTGTGTTTTGAAAAGTTAGTGGGTATATTTTTTATTTTGCCCTTAAAAGTAGATTCCTTTTTAAAAAGTTAGTGGATATTATTATATTGATAATGGTAAGTAATGGAGAGTTCCGATCTAATGAGGGATCCCTCAATGAGCTTAAGTTGCGGACCTCCACTTTTCGGACCAAATTTTGACGATCCAAACTGTTAGATATAATAGCATTTTTACGAAAAACTGCTCCGATCAAGCCCTTCCGGACATTTTTTTTGCCAAATTCTGGCGGGGACCCTTAAAATCACCTTTTAAACACATCTAACGGTTCGGATCGTCAAAATTTGGTCCGAAAAGTGGAGGTCCGCAACTTAGTTCGTTGAGGGATCCCTCATTAGATCGTCTTCTAAGTAATGAAAAGTAGATGTAAGAGAAAAATAGTTGAAATTATCAGGTAACACACTTAAAAAGGGACGGAGGGAGTAGGGTAATTCACTAAAAATAGACGGTTTGAAGGTAATGTCATGTGGTGCTTTAATATTATTCTTAATCCTACATTATTTTGGGTACAATATTAGGTGTGTGGACTCAACAAGATTGTGTGGTAAATACGGTGTCGGAGTACCACGTGGCACTGTTCGAAGACAATTGAATAATTACTCGTGTTTGAGGACCGACTTCAGGTGGAAAAACATATACCCCTAGGAAAAACTATAAAACCTTAAGAAGCTCACGAAAGGCTAACAACTGCGCCTGTAGCTCAGTGGATAGAGCGTCTGTTTCCTAAGCAGAAAGTCGTAGGTTCGACCCCTACCTGGCGCGATTTCCAGTAATTGCCTTTTCTTTTTTTGTTACACTTTTTTTTGGGTTACAAAATGAAATTCGAGATCGAAGCTAAGGTCCCTATGAGAATAATTGTAGACATTGTCCGATCAAATTCAAGTTTTCGAACATTTTCTTTGCATTTTAACATCGTAAGAGAGAAATTTGCTTCCAAATCCCAATTCACTTTACATGATCAAACCACCTTTCACAATTTCTCCACACCAACCCCTCTTTCCTCACCCCTACAGAACTTATTTAAACCAGCCACATTCACTGCCAATACCAAACCATTCAACTCTCCATTTCCAAAGACATTTAGTGAAAGAGAGATGTCCACACTTGTTGCGGAATCCCCTGGCTTCCTCCAAGTCTTTTCCGACGGGTCCGTTAAGCGTTTCGTCCCGGTGATAGCCACTGCCTCTTCTGAATCATCCAATGGATATAAATCCAAGGATGTGATCATCGACTCATTGAAACCGATCACGGCCCGAATCTTTCTCCCGGATGAAAAATCCACAACTTCATCATCAGCATCATCTGATCTTCCGGTCATTGTCTATTTCCATGGGGGTGGTTTTTGCATTGGCTCCACCACATGGCTAGGCTACCATATGTTCCTAGGAAATCTCTGTGTCACCTCTCAATCAATTGTGTTTTCGGTAGATTACCGTCTTGCCCCCGAAAACAGGCTTCCTACTGCCTACGATGATTGTTACACTGCGATTAAGTGGCTAGTCAACGAGAAAAACCGCGACCCTTGGCTTGAGAGAGCCAACCTGTCGCGGGTTTTTCTTTCGGGTGACAGTGCTGGTGGAAACATTGCCCACCAGGTCACTAACATCGCAATCCGAGAAAACCTGAGTCAGGCTTTCACGGATTGCCATGTGGAAGTCAAAGGGTTGTTGCTTATACACCCTTACTTCGGAAGCCAAAAGAGGACCAACAAAGAGATGGCAGAGGGGGCGGCACGGGACGTGGCAATGAATGACATGTTTTGGGGGCTGAGCCTGCCTGAAGGGTCGAACCGGGACTTTTACGGGTGCAATTTCGAGACTGCGCCACAGGAGGAATGGGGGCGGTTTCCGGCGGTGGTGGTTTACGTGGCGGGTTTGGATTTCTTGAAGGAAAGGGGGGTTATGTATGCAGAGTTCTTGAAGGGGAAAAGTGTGAGAAGAGTGGAGTTGGTTGAAGCTGAGGGGGAATCACATGTTTATCATGTGTATGATCCAGAGTCTGAGGCAAGCAGGTTGCTCCAGAAGCAAATGAGTGAATTCATTCACAGCCTTTAGAAAGTCAAATAATTCTACAAGCATTTGGGCAGTTCAATAAACGAATAAATGTTGAAAAGATTGTATTGTTTGCACAATTATATGCATTTCAAATTGCATTTCTTGGAGTTGATCAATTGTATGTGCAGCAATCTGATGTACACAGCCTTAAAATGCAACTCCGGACACATTTGTATCCGGAACCGTTCGGTGCACATGAGTTTACATGCATTGAACAATTTTGAACACAGTTGTGTCCGCTGTTGTATTTGAAAATTCTATACGTAGCTTTTCGTTGTTTGTGTCCTATGACTCACCTTGGGAAATGCTTGTTTTTTTTTTTTGAACAACAAAAAAGATGGGAAGGAGCGACCAACCTAGCAACTCCCCTTGAACGTAAATTGGGACCACATATCTCATTTTGGGTCACTAAAAAATCATCATGTGAGAGAATTCTTTATCAGAGTAAAAAATCATCATGTGAAAGAATCCTTTATCAGAGTCGATCATTTAAGAATTCTAGTGGTTGCGTTTGTTATATTTGGATGAGATTTTTTTCTATCGGCCATGTGCTATAACAAAAAGTGCTTTTCAATGGCTATATTTCGTTGAACACAAACATCAGATATGGATTTTCTCTATCCATTGATATCCTGAGCAATATCCCAAGGACATGATATTCCACCCATATCCCGAGAGATTTTATATCCCATCATTTTATCTCCGGTCAAACAAATGAGCTCTTCAAACAAGACTAAATTAAACTAAATTACCAAAACGAACACAGTCACTAGTGTGTTTTAGTAATATGTCAGTAGGGTATCTACTTCGGCTACTCCTTGGATTCTGGCATAAGGGCATCCACAATGGACTCTCAAAATGGCTCCTAGGTAAGGCTCCTAAAATTTAGCAAGCCATTTGATCAATTATGATGTTCAATGGCCTCCCAATACAAGCTCCCAAGGGTGGCTCCCAAGCATTGCTCCTAACCCATTAGTTAAATTTAAGTAGCCATGTAGCTAGCTCCAAGTGGAACCCAAGCCATTTCAATCTTTTTTTAATATGGAATTTTCAAGAGATAAATGATTTTGTTTAATATGCTCTCGAAATTTAGCTAGTTCATTGAGTGCACATATGCTCTCTATATTTAGCAAGTTCTAGGAGTAAAAATGAACCCCAATTTTGCTTATATGGACACCTTAGGAGTCAATTTAGGAACTATTTTAGGAAGTCCACTGTGGATGCCCTAAGTACCTAGAGAATTTGCCATCAATGTAATTAATTACTAACAAACATCATTTTTTCTCACTGATTTTTCCGGTCAAATCCCAAAGTATCTGCCATGGATTAAATTTTTTCCCTCAACCAATTGGAAATCCACACTAGCTAAATATAGAAGAAAATCAAAAAATGTTGGATGTTTGTATATTCCATTAATTTTATGGTACAACCAATTTCCTTGTTGGGATGTCTCGAGAATTGTATGAATCCGATAACAATTTCCCGCCCAAAAATACCACTACATATATGAATAATTTAACCAATGTTGCAAGTGAACATTTTCATATCAGTCATTTTAAATTTTGCTGCCTAGCTAGTCGCTGGATCGAAAATGCATAAAATGGTGTTGAGATATCGATTCCTTCTCACATTGTGAATTTTGCTTCTTCTTTTTTTTTTTTTTTTAATGAAAAAAATACTTTTCGATTCATCTAAATGTTTTCTCTTTGTTTCCCGTGCGCAGGCACTCGTCGAGCTATTTTTGATTATTTGTATAGCTTCATTTGGTATAGAGTGTAACTTAGCAAGTTATAACAATAACAGTAGCGTAACATTTGATGTGATGCAGTATGGTGCTGCTGGAGATGCTCTTACGGATGACTCCCAAGTAAGTAAATTATCAACAAACATATACATAAATCACATGTTCAAAAAACCGGCCGTAATGGCCGGACCCTTCTAGAGAATTTTGATCGTAGGTAAACTCAATTTTTCTGACTGGTTTTGTGAAAAGTTCATGAGGTATCGAACTCGATCTCATGCCCATTTCCCAGATTTGTTTTTTTTTATCATACAAATATGAAAGCGAGGCGTTTAGATTTTTTTTTTTCATGACCAAAATATGAGGCCACTGGCCATCTTTTTTTATTTTCTTTCCCTTTTTCGACATAAAAAGTTCTTCAAAATATTTCTTCCATATATAGTTAAGCAAGTTTTACTTTTTCTATCCAGTAGGCCAATAATAGGAACAAGCATATATTTAAAAAAAATCTAAGCAAATTTATATTTTTGACGGGTATAATCAGTTCAAAAAACTGGGGTTCATAAATGTAGAGTGGACAACCATAGATTCAACGACCGATTTCAGTGTCCTTAAAATTGCTCTTATTTTCTAAACGTTGTTTCCTGTGTTTTCATCCTGATTTGGCAAATAAACATAAACATGTTTTTTGGTTTATTCATTTTGTCTTTTTTATTCAATTTTTTTTTGCAAATGTTAGTTTTGCATCAAATTTTTGTGGTTTATGGGTTCCTCTCGCGGAGATGAATCTAAAGAGTATAAAATTATAGTCAAAACTAATTTTTTTTGAATAAAGCAAAAAATACGTGGTTTATTGGTTTAATTTTGGCTTTATTCAAAAAATAATTAATTTTCCCTGTAATTTCATACTTGTTAGATTCGTCTCGTCGAGAGGAACCAATAAACCTCAAAAAATTGATGCAAAACTAATAAATGCAATTTTTTTTTGAATAAAGACAAAATAAATAAACCAAAAAACCAGTTTTTGGTTTATTTGCCAAAGGAGAGAAAACACGCGCGATAGAGAGAAACAAACAGTGATTGCAAGTCGTCAGGAGCTAAAATTGCATACTTTTGTTCAAATTTTAGGCCTTTGTTAAAGCATGGCAAGCAACTTGTGGAGCTAGAGGGGGAAGCCCTATCCTGTTAATACCTGTTGGCAAGACATTCTTATTGAAGCCTCTAGCTTTCCAGGGTCCTTGCAAATCCTCACAGATCCAACTACAGGTATGGGTGTACAGGATATGGCTCTTCTGCTTGTAGTTTTGTATATTGTTTCAATTTTATCGGTTGTCCTTGAAAGAGTATACGTGCTATAATAAGGGTGTTTGGAGAGCCCTTGTTTAGCATTTTGGATAGTGAGGTTTTGCATGTTGGGTGTTAGAAAGCCAATTAAAAAATGCATTCCGTTAAAATGCATTTTAAAAATTGAACTGGAGATTAATGTAGAATTCAAAAATCATCCATCGAGGAGTTTTTTAAACTCCGATTATCCTTTTTTTCACAAAACTCTTTTGCGAAATATATTATCCACACATCATCCAAACGCATGTACTGAGTCTCTCGTTAGAATCTACAATTTACAATCTAAATTTAAAAATAATTGACTCCCAAATGCTCCCTTTTTTCTCATTAAATTATTTTCATAAGTCAACTAATGTCTAGATAAAAATGTCATTAGGTGAATTTAATAAGGGAAAATAATTAATTAAGCCTGGATTTGAGCTATTAACTCATTGACCTTCATTCTAGAAAGTCTATGACTTGGAAAATGAAAAAAGGAAAAATTAAATAGAAATTAATGGAAAATTTGAATTTCCTTAATTACATTAATTGTTTTTTTTAAAGCAGATCTCAGGGACTCTAATGGCACCAGGAAATCGAAAAGGATGGTCAAACTGCCAATGCAATACATGGCTTTATTTCTCAGGTGTGGATGGACTCAACATCTACGGCAATGGACAGATCAACGGTCAGGGATCATGCTGGTGGAGGAGATCAAGTTATAGTATATCCAAGGACGACTTGCCCACTTACAATGTTCGTTATTTTCATGATTAGTTAGTCACTACTACCGGAGCGCGGCCGTGTAGTGCTCCGGATTATTCCAGCATCACACATTTATGTGGGTTCGTACACTTAGAAATGTGGTATTGGTCCTATTGGAGCATCCCGCAGCACCACATGATCATACTCCGGTAGCACTGAATTATTAGACCATTTTATTATATGCAGTTAATATATGACTAATCAGATTTTCACTTCTTTTTTTTCCATAAATGCATGAGTTTCTAATAAGAAATTAATGGATTTTTTCCACAGGGAAAGGGACTTTGCAATCGACCAACGGTAAGATTTTTGCTTAATTCCTTTCTTTTTTTTTCGTGTGTTTTTTGGAAATAAATTAAAAAGTTACGAAACAAACATACTAAAAGATAATTTCACTTTTGAGTGAAAAATAATTGCGAGAAAAATAAAATAATATGAATCATTGATTGCGCATGCAGGCACTAAGATTTCACCAGTGCAATAACCTTCAATTGAGTGGACTGAGCCATAAAGACAGCCCAAGAAACCATATCAGCATTACTGGTTGCAATGGTGTTACCATTTCTCGAATTCAAATATCAGCGCCAGAAAACAGCCCTAACACTGATGGAATTGACATTTCCACGTCCACCCATGTTTCCATTCGTGACTCTCAAATTGGGACCGGTAAGTTCGATCGTTTCCCACCCGTTATTCGGTCTGTTCGGTGGTGTTTTAGAGACAAAGATAATTGAAAACAGACACATCTTTTGAACTATTTTTGTCTTTACTTGTTTTGTTTCAAATTTAATAGATCTTTTTTTTTTAATTTTATCTGATTTTGTTGCCAATATAGATAAATAATTTTATTTCAATTTGGCGCAAAGATAACACAAAATTACAAAAAAATGAAAAAAAGAACAGAAGTAAATAATTAAGTTAGGCCAAACCCCTCGAAGACATGACCAGTTGACATGAACTCTACAAAGCTAATAAATACTCCATCGGTCTCATTTTATTTGTTCTAGTTTTGCATTTTTTTTGTTCCAAAATATTTGTTCATTCTTCAAAGTTAAACAATAAAAATCTCAATGAATATTTTTTTTTGCTCCTCTTTTGAATTGATGTGACAACTCTAACTTAAATTGGAGGGCATTTTTGGGAAGTTCAAAATTTTGAAGTGCAATGATTATACTCCCCGAAACAGTTCGGTTTGTCAAAATAGATAAACAAATTGGGATGGAGAGAGTAAAACGCTTCTTCCTTCACATTAGTTAGTATTCAGTACAATTGTATCTAACTTTTAAAATTAAAACAGGTGATGACTGTGTGGCTATCAATTCAGGCTCCTCTAATATCAATATTACAGGCGTTTCATGTGGACCAGGCCATGGCATAAGGTAAAATTAAGCCCCACCTTTGATTATATTTTTCACAACATATTTTGTGAAAGACAATACAATTTTATTTTAATACCTGCTATAGTAATGCCATATTAAATGGCCTGTAAGACCAAAATTTGACACAAAGATGTTACTTTTTGAGGAAAATCTGCTCATGCTAGATACTACTCAAACTTGTAATATTGGATTGTTTTCTTGTATTAGCTAGATCTCAATTTCCAATCGAGGCGTATTACCTTTTGATATCAGTACGATTGTAATATCACGTCATCACTGACTGTTGATACTTGATATTACTCTCAAAGGATAAAATTAACACAAATTATAGTATCTTTTATTACGTTAACTAAGTGATTATTTATCATTAACCGATGATACAACACGTGCCAACGATGACTCCAATACAGAGGAGAAACAATTTTTGCCAAAAAAACGATAATTTTTCTGTGTCTTATTGCCTTATTGGCAGTGTTGGGAGCCTAGGAGCATATGGATCTTACTCTGCAGTGGAGTGGATAAGTGTAACTGGTTGTAGCTTCACTGGAACAGAGAATGGAGGAAGGATTAAGACCTGGCCGGTAATGTCTTAAGTCAAATTAATTATCACAAAAATGATTCAAATTAAATATATGGTATTTAATTAAACCAAAAAATACTAATGATTTCATTTTCCTCTTTGTTTTGTAGGGAGGTTCTGGTTATGCTAGGCATATCTATTATGAGAATATTACTCTAAAAAATGTCAAACACTCAATTTTCATTGACCAACACTATTGCAATGGCAACGACAACACTTGTCCAGAGAAGGTAACCAAAGTTTTATCATGTCACTTCATGCCTATGGTTGGATCTTTTTGTAAAAATGCTACGAGCGTTAACTAGTATACAAACTATTATTACACTAAATGTGCACGAGATACTTTTTTAGTGGACGAGTCTATCCAGGTATTCAATAATGCATTGATGTGGTAGTGTCATGTGTACATTTAATGTAATAGTTTGTATACGAGTTTAGTGTCTGGAGCAGATTGTGAGGTCTCAATTCTTGAGTGGAGGGGACACCAAAGGCCTGCCTCTCCAAGGACATGCGTATGGTTGGATCTTTTTGTAGAAATGATACAAGCGTTAACTAGTATACAAACTATTATTACACTAAATGTGCACGTGACACTTTTTTAGTGGATGAGTCTATCCAGGTATTCAATAATGCATTGATGTGGCAGTATCATGTGTACATTTAATGTAATAGTTTGTATACGAGTTAGTGCCTGTAGCAGATTGTGAGGTCCCAATTCTTGACTGGAGGGGACACCAAAGGCCTGCCTCTCCAAGGACATGCGTATGGTTGGATCTTTTTGTAGAAATGATACAAGCGTTAACTAGTATACAAACTATTATTACACTAAATGCGCACGTGACACTTTTTTAGTGGATGAGTCTATCCAGGTATTCAATAATGCATTGATGTGGCAGTATCATGTGTACATTTAATGTAATAGTTTGTATACGAGTTAGTGCCTGTAGCAGATTGTGAGGT